>JAMAJT010000003.1:0-55515 GCA_023628915.1 Trichomonascaceae sp. Y4102 | reverse complement strand
AGGCGGTGAAGCCAAGAAGGAAGGAGATGGTGAAGCTAAGACGGAAGCCGGCGGTGAAGCCAAGAAGGAAGGCGAAGCAAACAAGGAAGCCGGTGGTGAAGCCAAGAAGGAGGACGGCGGTGAAGCCAAGAAGGAAGGAGATGGTGAAGCTAAGACGGAAGCCGGCGGTGAAGCCAAGAAGGAAGGCGAAGCCAAGAAGGAAGCCGGTGGTGAAGCCGGCGGTGATGTTAAAAAACCTGATGATGGCAAGGATGGTTCCAACGAGTTTGGCGGTGATGACACTAAAGGGAATAACAAAGATGATTCCCAGGTGCAAGAGCCTTTCCCCGGTCAGCCTTCGGCGGCACTAAATAACCCAGTGAACGCCCAACAATCATCTCTTCCCGGCCAGTCTGATGGACAACAAAACATCCAACCGTCTGCAGCAGTAGGCGCTGCTCCAAATGCTGCCCAGCAAGATGGTCAAGCAAATGTGGAGCAACCTTCTCCTCTTGGTCAGGCTAACACACCACCAGGCAGTCAGGCTGCAGCTGTAGCGCCAGCTGCTCCGTCAGCAGGTGGAAGCTCTTCTACTTCGGGAACTGATCCAAAGACCGGAACTCAAGGACAGCAGCAGCAATCGGATCAGATTCCCCAACAGGGTTCTCAGTCTAGCCAAGATACTGCAGGCACTTTCCAATCTGATACCAATGCTCAAGGACAGAACCAAATTATGTCTAGTGATGGCCTGGGCCAGCAAGCTCAATTGAACTCTCCGGACCCTCAGGGTTCCTCTGAAGCTGACGTTCAATCACAGGCTGCAGCTCAACCACAGCCTGTCGCTCAGCCACAGCCGGATACTCAATCGCAAGCAGAACATCTTGATCAATCTGCAAATGTTGCCCAGCCTGCTATGCCATCCGTTGATGAGTCTCCAGTTCAACCCCAAGTTCAAGCCGACGCAGGGACCGGTTCATCTGCTGATCTCGTGGCCTCCTCGGAGCAGAATGGAGATATGTCGGCCACTAGCAATCAAGATGACTCTATCAGCTTTCCTGATGATTTCAGCTCTGGCTTGAATGAAGACTCTTCAATCGGTGCTGACACTGGCGATGTTGGAGATGTCGCCACGAGTGGCGATCAGGATGGTGGAAGTTTCCTCGACGGTTTGAGTAGTGGTCTAAACGGTGGAGACACTTTTGGAGAAGCCGACAACGGCGGTGGGTTCAGCGATGGAGGCTGGGCCACTGACATGAGTGATGGTACTGGCAGCTTTGGAGGAGATGATGGAGGCAGCGACTTGGCATCAGGCGATTTTGGAGGTTTCGGAGATGACTCTGGGGGCGATTCCGGAGGCAGCTTTGGAGACTTTGGTGGTGACTTTGGTGGAGGTGACTTTGGTGACTTTGGTGGAGGTGACTTTGGTGACTTTGGGGGTGGTGACTTGGGTGACTTTGGTGACTTTGGTGGAGCCGACTTTGGAGGAGGCGACTTTGGAGGTTGGTAATTAAATATATTCGTAGCTATAATTATACATGTGCGAGTCTGGCCTTGATTGCCCAAATGAGCATCTCATAGGACATGATGAGAACGGCACAGCCCACATTCACATTGAGTGTAAACATGGAGTCCAGCCCTCTGTACATCAAAGCCTCCACGGTCTGGGAGTTGCTCTGGATAAACACCATTCCACCGCAAATGAGGCAGAACGACGTGACAATTTCTGTAAACGGACGCAGAGGGTGTGTAGTATTAGGCGCCGAAACAAAAATCGTAAGGTAGGTCAGAATGCGGAAAACAGCTGCAACACAAAGGAGCGTACCCCACTGAGCATGAATCTCGGTCGAAAGAGGGAGCTCCTGCGCATGCTTCGACATGAGTACACCCGTCCAGAACACAGTAAACGCTGCAATGGGGTTGAACGAGTAGCCGTTACGGATGTGCGTGGCGCGCTTGTCCAGAGGCAGCTCGCTGGGCTTTCCCATGATATTAGACGAGAGACTCGAAAAAGCGCGCTTGGCGTAGGCCGTTTCTACCAATAGCCCGCAAAGACCACCGCCAAGGTACATGAAAGCAATCGACGCATGCTGCAGATCCTTGTGGGACCAGGCGCCGTCCTTGTTGCCCAGATGCTCCAGACCAATGTTGGTAGCACCATAGAAGAAGATGGTGAAACACTCGAGCCATTCCATGGAGGGAATTTTGTTAGCCAGGCGCTGAAGCAGAGACGTTCGTGTGGCAGTGTACGCATGGTGGGGGTTGGCGCGGTCTGGTTTGAGGTTCCAAGCCATGCCATGTGATGCAAATGCACCGCAATATCTTGCTAGAGTCAGCAGCCCGAAAAGGAAGAACACTCCGCCCTTGATAACATGCGCCAGGATGTTAAACACCTTGTTCCCCAGGCCCATGCGGAAAAACGTGACAACGCCCAGCAGAAAGTAGAAAAAGGACACAACGAACAGCGGCTTGTTGATGAGCAAGTAAATGAGCGACGCAATCTGGCTGAGATGCATGACGCAAGTGTTGACCCAGTTGATCTTCATAATGCGACCAAACAGTCGGTCTTGCGGCGTGTTTACCTTTTCTTGCTGTGACAGGAACAATTCATCCGCCTCGTCAAACTCCTCATCCAACGAATCTCTAGACATGGATGCCGGCGACGGCGCCTCGTCGGGGCGAAGTGGTGCCATGGGGTCATGTCCTAGAGCCCTGTTCTCGTTGTTGCTATTGTTGTTGCTGTTGTTGAAATCTTCCACATGGCCAGAGTCGTGAGACGGACGGGATTCGGGCGAAAGAGTGGCCAATCTATATTGAGATGAATCGTCTAGAGCCATGGGCTCGGACATTCGAAGAGCCCATCCAGATAGCGCGGATACAGCCATCACAATCCAGTGCACGAGAACCACGAAAAACATGGCAATTGAGAGCTTTCCATACGCATTGTTGGGATAAAGATCCTCCGGAGCCGATGGAGCATACACCGCGAGGCAGAACAGAGCCAGGATGGCCACAATGCTCTGGACAGTCTGCAGTACAAAGTGGACGGTTCTAACACGTGCACTTCTCTCTCCGGATATAATGACAGCCATGGGGAACAGAAAGCACCACGCAATAATGGTCAGCGCAATGTGAGCGCGGAGAAACGATTTGTTGGCGGGCCGAGGGTCCGATAAGAAATTGGACGGGTCGTACTGCTCCCAGTATGCGCGTTGCTGGGGTTCCAGATTGGGGTCTTCTAGAATTGACTTGCCGTGATGATGGTGGCCGCCGTGCATTGACACTGGACTGGGATCCATTGGCATTGTGGCGGTCGCGTTGTTAGTAGTAGCAGCAGTTGTGTCGTCGTCACCCATGGTCATTGATGTCGACATCTCAATGCCAGTATCGCCGTGGCCACCAGCCACTGCACGGCCGGTGCCACCAAGCACAAGCAACGCAGGTAATATTAGTGAGCCAAAGTGCATGAGTCAAGTCGAGTCCAAAGGTCAATGGGGCAAACTAGATAGTGAACGCTGCGAAGGAATATCCAATGACGCGGTAAATAAAGCGTTGCCGGATTACCCTTGACTGTAAACCCGCTAGCCACTGATTTCACTTGCTTTGGTAATATTCCGTCGGAGACGGCCTAGTGCCGGTTGTTTGACCTGCAGACCCTGGGACCTTGTGGAGCACAGATGTAAGGAAAAAGCAATCAAGCTCATCTGTAGCCTCCAACTTTGAGGTGGAAATGTGCAGGGTCTAGGGTGAGCTTGATATACTTTCCGACTGGCCCTCACCCCCTAATTGGAGGAGAAAAAAAAGTTGTGGGCAGTACGAGACGGAGATAATGTGATTTGTAATCTCTTGGCCGCATACGTAGCGCGTCGGAGAGAGCTATCGATCTCTTGTTCATGACGCCTTGCTGCGCTGCTGAGTAACATATACGTGCGTGGGCCCATTGCCGAGGTTTTGGCGCCACCCACCGGCCCACGCACACCGTTGTACATTGCGGGTTTACCTGTCACCCGATGCCGTTTGGACCCTGACCACCAACAGTGACAGTTCGGATGCAAATCCCGGCGGACCCCGAAGCAACATAAATCACGAGAACCAACAGAACCCTACGAGACCCACGACCACGAGGCAAATAATAACAGCAACAATTCTAATGTGGGTCTGGAGTGGAGTTGTTTCCGGCTAACCCCGCAACCCGCCCTGCAACCGTTTTGCTCATGCTTAAAAACGTCGGCCAATCCGAAGTGTTTCAAAGTTCTCGGAATCCTGTGGTGACGGTCTTCATGCATCCCGGCCATTATGCATCCCAACGGAAGAAATGTTGCTAACTCCGCCCGGATTACAAAAAAAAAACATAAATCAATTCATTAAGCTTAGATCAAGTTGTTCGTGAACCCTTCAGTTAGAGAGACGTGATTACTCGCGGCGGTGACCGTGCGCGGCCTGCTCCTCCTTCTCATAAAAGTGCTTCTCGTCGATAGCACCAATACGGGCAGCTAGCTCATCAGCGTGGATGCCATCAGTGAACTGAGCGTCGGCCTCAAGATCGGTATGGGGGAGAATCTTGGTGTAGACGGTGGGCAAAGCAAAAAGAAGCGATCCGGCACACAACGCCCAGGTCGAAGCAAACATATTACGGTAGGGAAGATGGATAGCATCCAATCTCCAGACGACAGCGGCTCCAGCAGACTGGAGACCCTTGTAGTATCCTGCGTACAAAGCAACCTTACGGGCAGAGTTGGAAAGAGCTCCCATCAGCCAGTAGGTGTACGTCTGCCACACAGCGTCGTAGACTCCGTAAAACATGTACAGCACAACGTATCCACCGTAGCGCTTCTCATTCCAGTCAACCAAATGAGGCGTGAACTTGTCGACGTTGGGTCCCGAACCGGGGTTTCCGTGGTGCCACTGCTGCAAAAAGTAAGGGTCCTTGTTGAACGCCTTCTCGGCAGCGTAGCCACCTCCCCAGACAACCATGGTCAGAACAAACACAACAGCGTGGTAGATCTTGGCGCGAGCAGGACGATCAAGGAACTTTCTGTCCAAGAAGTATCCCCAGATAGCAGCTCCCCAAATCTGCGCAAACCAGTAGAGGAACGAGTTGAGCGAACGGGCACGAAGAGTAAACTTGGCTCCGTTGTACTCGTTGAACTGGTAGGTGTAGAACCAGTTGGCAGAAAAGAACATGGGGAACAGGAAGAGAATATGCCAGTCGACCAACAGGAGCTTGAACAGAGCAGTCAACTCGCTGATCCAGCCGGGGTTCTCCTTGGCAATGACCTTAGTTCCGTCACTCTTGATAACCTTCTTAGTGGGCATGAGCATCAGACCCAGAATGGCACCAATCGTCATGAGAGCCAAGAAAGCACCGTAGACTCCGTCGGTGGCAGACGTGCTCTTACCGTCGGCGCTAGCAGCCAGAGGCACAATAGCACCAATGACGGCACCAAGGTTGAAAATCATCCAGAACACAGCAACAAACAGACCCTTCTGGGTCTCAGTGGGGTAGGCCATGATAATGGTTCCCTGAGCGGCCCAAAGGCAGGCGGCGCAGACTCCGAGAATGGCACCAGAGGCAATAACAAATCCAGTGTTCTTGGTATGGTTGAAGCAGAGATACGAGGCAGAGTTGAGAGCATATCCGAATCCAGAAATGGCAATAGTCCACTTGACACCAAGGCGGTTGACAACAGCACCAGACAGGAAACCAATAGTAGCAAAACAAGAATACAAAGCGACAGTCGCGTTATCGGCAGTAGAAACGTACTGTGGGGGAAGACCCTGTCCTCCAAGACCACTCAGGGCGTTGTACATACCGGGACACATGAAGCAGACAAATGAGACCATGATAAGCTGGACCCATGCAGAGTTGTAAGCCGGCAGCTGAATGCCTCCGACACGGAGTCCAGTGCTGTACCAACGCTTGGGCTCATCAGTGGGATCGAAACCGGCTTCGTGATCGCCGCTTCGATTTAGCGACTCCTCCTTGGTGAAGGTGGGCCCCTTTTCGTCAGAGGGGGAGGTGGGGTTGGCCGCCTCGAGAGAGGGAGAGTGCGACATGATGTTGTTAGATGCTTTGAGTGTTTGTCGAATCCACAAAGTATCAGATCACGGCGGAGACTTATATATATATACCCCTCTCAGCTCGCCGTTGTTTCGAGAGACGCGTGGATCTTGTGACAAAAATGTGGTTGTGGTGGTGGCACGCTCACAAGTGGTAGCATCAACACGGGTGCTACACCGTTGCAACGCACAGGCAGATAATTTTTTTTTTTTGCTTTTCCTCCCATTTGGCTTTAGGTTTAGGCATATTTACTTTTTTTAGTGCGGGTGTCCGCACCCTTCAATATCATCATCCATTACTCACTAAGATTGCAACGGTTCTAGCTTTAACGGAGAAACCATGGAGCCTGTCATTGTGTCTTGGTTGGTCTCCGCACACCTTGTCGTGCTGGGGTTCAACAACGTTGTTAGCGCCTCCACATGGCGTGCCCACCGTGCATTCCTTGCGACAACATACCTGCAGCGCAGAGTCCCAAGACCAGATCGTTAACAAACATACTCAGGGCTTCAAAACCCCCGTCATTAAACACACACAGAATATCTTATAGCCTGGGCCAGCATGTACGGATTGATCCATCTCGACTGTCATTTCAATGCTGCAGGATGCAAAAAACAAACACTAAAACCAAACAAGAACTTTAGCCTTGAGTCTACCCCGCTAACACGCGGCTGCAGATCTATGTTTGGCGGCTTTGTCTCGCCGCACCCTAATGTCACCTGCCCAACGCACCCGTTGACTAAAAATGTTACAAGCTAAGGCTCACAATAGGTTCATTCCCCGCACGTACTTTGCGGGGACCCACACTCGCCCAGAGACAAAACGAGGGGATGGCAGGGCTGGTCTGGTGATTTGCGACGTTTGACAACGGCCGATTCACGGTCCACCTGTCGTATCAAGACGATACACTACTTTGCTATTAGATAACTAATCCGATGGCCCATGTCGCTATCAAAAAACCCCTGCCGTCTAGCTCCTTGCCCTGTTCCCATACCGGCGATTGGCAGCTGAGAAAGGGGTCAGTCGCGTGGGGGACACTCCTTGCGCCTAAACGAACAACTGTCAGCGCAAACTTTTTCTTTTGCGCGAGAGATAGATACGCAGGAATCTCCCCACACTTGTCGCCTCACCACCACAGGCTACACTATACTACACTACATAATAATGTACAAGGACTGGTGATAGCTAGGTACAACCCAAGCGACACGACGCTGCGACGTTGACTGATTAGCAACTGATAGTCATCCCCGCATTCTTGATAGTGGTATGCTTATCACTTGATTATCATCGTTTCCGTTGGCCCGTCCTTTTTCTTTTGTAACGCTCCACAGTTCATGGAGAAGACAGGCAACATTGCGACATGACTAGTGACAATTTGCTTTTTACTGGAACAACAACATCGAATGACAGCCTCAAAAAATCCCAGTGTACGGCTATCACCACGCTACGCCGAGCGATATTTTTTTTTTTTTCGTTGCCCACAGAGCATCACGCTGGGCCTAGTTTTCGTGGCACGGGACGGGGAAGCGCAGTCACGTGCTGCATGTCGCACAAGGATGGGCATCTTGGCTAACTCTCTTTTCTCCACTACATGCGCACTCTTAAGTTGGCAAACGTTGGATGTCCAATTGTTGTTTGGCAATGTGTCTTTGCGCGTAGAGCAAATATGCTGATTCCGGTCATGCTTGCATGGCGCCAAGGTCGAGAATCGTTTTGATGTTTGACAGGTGGCTAGGTATCAGTATACCCCGTGCTCGGGTATTCAACTATACAGTGATGCAAAGGCAAGCGCTACATTGGCGATAGCCTCTTGAGTCGCTTGTTGCTACTTTGCCACTGTTGAATACTGCTCGGCATATTCTTCTGCCTAATTAATCAAACCTGCTTGTTAGTCGTGTGTGCAGTCTGGTGCAGACGTTGTGGGTCAGACGGCTGAAAAAAAAGATAAAGTTGTAGTGCCAAAAATTAATTTTTTGTCAACCATGGGTAAAGCTCAAAAGAAGCATGGAAAAGGCCGGTTGGACCACTACTACCGGCTGGCCAAAGAGAAGGGATACAGAGCGCGCTCGTCGTTCAAGATCTTGCAGATCAACCAGAAGTTTGGCAACTTTTTCGCAAAGTCCAAGGTAGTCATCGACCTGTGTGCTGCACCCGGTTCGTGGTGTCAGGTAGCCAGTGCAGCATGTCCCGTCAACGCTTTGATTATTGGAGTGGATTTAGCGCCCATCAAGCCTCTGCCTAATGTGATTACATTCCAGAGCGATATTACAACAGAGCACTGTCGGTCTCAACTGAGGGGCCATCTCAAGACATGGAAAGCCGACACTGTGCTCCACGACGGAGCCCCCAATGTTGGTATGGCGTGGACACAGGATGCGTTCACACAATCTGAGCTGGTACTTCAGTCGCTTCGCCTCGCGGTGGAGTTTCTCGCCAAGGGTGGTACCTTTGTGACCAAGGTGTTCCGCTCCAAGGACTACAACAAGCTGATGTGGATTTTCCAGCAGCTGTTCGAGAAGGCCGAGGCCACCAAGCCTCCTTCTTCGCGTAATGTATCTGCAGAGATTTTTGTTGTCTGCCAAGGATTCAAGGCGCCTAAGAAGGTGGACCCCCGGCTGCTCGACTCCAAGTACGTGTTTGAGGAGCTGGCGGACCCCAGCCCCAACTTCGAAGCCAAGGTGTTCAACCCTGACAAGAAGAAGAAGAACAGAGACGGATACGAAGAGGGAGACTACACACAACACAGGACCATGGATCTGCTTGAGTTTGTCAAGAGCGAGGCACCTATTGACTGTTTGGGAGCCAGCGCCGAGTTTACGTTTGACAAGAGCGACCCTGAGTTCAAGCAGCTCAAGAAACTCACGCAGACGACCCCCGATCTGCTTGAGTGCTTCAAGGATCTCAAGGTGCTGGGAAAGAAGGATTTTAGGCGCATTCTCAAGTGGCGCAAGGCTGCCCGAGACCTCTTGGGACTTGACAAGAAAGAGGATGGTGATGCAGACAAGGGACCTGAGGAGGAGGTTGATGAGGATACCAAGATCGAGCAGGAGCTCAAACAACTAACGGAGCAAGAACGACTGCGTCGCAAGCGCGAGCGCCGGCACGCTAACGAGCAGAAGCAGAAGGAGATTGTACGCATGCAGATGAACATGACCACGCCCATGGATATTGGACTCGATGCCTCGGGACAGCAGAGTCAGGCGTTTTTCAGTCTCAAGAGCGCTGAGAAGACGGGAAAGCTATCTCAGCTCGCCAAGGGTAAGCGCAGCATGGTGTTCAACGACGGTAATGATACCGGTGACATTCATCTTGGCGACAACGCTCCTGGGGAAGCTAACTCTGATGAAGAGGGAGACGTTCTTGAGGGCCAGCTGGATGACATGTATGGTATGTACAAGGATCGTAAGGCCGAGCAGGACGCTAAATACCGCGCCAAGGCTGCCCGTGGTGGTGACAACGATGACGAATGGCACGGATTCGAGACCAAGTCGGACGATGACCAGGCTATGGAGCAGGATGGCGAAGATTCCGATAGTGAACTGGATTCCGACGAGGATGAGCAGCTCAACAAGCTGATCACCGACTTGCAGGTGCAGAGAAGTAAGAAGCAACTGTCGCGACGAGCAGAGATGTTCTTCAATGATGGTATTTTTGCTCAAGTCGGTGCCCAAGACGGACCCGTTGGGTCCGAGAGTGTGCCCACTGTTGTCAATACCAATACTCAGCAGGCTCCTAAGAACGAAGCTCAACATGATGATGATGACGACAGTCAGAGCGACTCCGACTTTGAGGTTGTTTCCCGAAAGGAGTCGGAGACCGAAGACAGCGACAACGACTGGGACGCTGATGAAAAGCCCAAGCAGCCAGTGGTCGATCTGGTGACAGCACAGGCCATGACTCTTGCTCACCAGCTTGCTACGGGTCAAAAGACAAAACACGCACTCATCGACGAGGGCTTCAACCGGTACTCGTTCCGTGATAGGGATGGACTCCCAGAGTGGTTTTTGGAGGACGAGGACCGCCACAGCAAGCTCACGCGCCCCATTACCAAAGAAGCTGCCGATGCTATCAAGGCCAAGCTCAGAACCATGAACGCTCGCCCCATCAAGAAGGTTGCCGAGGCCCGAGCCCGTAAGAAGATGAAGGCTGCGCAGAAGCTGGAGAAGCTGAAGAAGAAGTCTGATCTGATCAACGATGACGAATCCAAGTCTGAGCGCGAGAAGGCCGAGGACATTGCTAAGTTGTCGCGCCGTCTTCTCAAGAAGCAGAACCAGAAACCCAAGGTGACACTCATTCCTGCCCGTGGAGCCAACAGAGGTCTGCAGGGCCGACCCAAGGGCGTCAAGGGCAAGTACAAGATGGTGGATGGAACCATGAAAAAGGAGCAGCGCGCACTTCGCCGGATAGAGAAGAAGCGTCGCAAGTGACCCAATTTTATTATAATATTATTGCATGCATTATACTGTGTATCGAGATTGGGGCTTGGTACTAAGGGTTGGACAATTTTTTTTTTTTGCCTGCCCTTACCTCCGCATCAGGAACCTTGAGGAAGAGAGGCAAAAATAAACCTTCCACACGTCCATGATGGAGATTTTGACCGGCAAGCGAGGGCAGCTGGACCCGCTGCTGAACGAGATATTCAACAACCCACCAGAGTTTGTTGTGGCACGTTTGCCAGAGGCTGTAACGATCCGGCCGTCGAGCTACACCGTGGTGGGACCTATTTCTGAATCAACTAGTGACGCCGTCACTAGTCCTAGCTCTAGCTCGAGCAACACCACCAGCACAAGTCTAAAAAACACAAAAGAGACCAAATTTTGGGACATTAATGAGAATCCTGCAGACCATGGGACGCGTCAAATTGGTCCTCAAATCCTAAAGTCGTGGACGGGCCCGTTCAAAGCCAAGGCCCCCGGTGGGCTTATTAATAAGGGCGTAACGTGCTACATGAACGCAGCCGTACAGACGCTCCTGCATATCCCAGCTATGGCTCAGTACCTGATCGAGGTGAGCCAGGACAAGCACAAGGCCACAATATCACCACGCAGCGTGACGTTCACTCTCTCCATGCTGCTGAGGCAGATGCTAGACAAGCGCCAAGTCTACCCCAGCAAGCTGATCCGAAGGCTAGAAGACATTAACTGCATGATGAGCGAGTGGAATATGGAAGACTCGCACGAGTATTTTATGTCGCTGATGTCCAGGCTCCAGGAAGACTCGACACCAAAGGGCCAAAAGCTCAACTCGTCCATTGTCCACAGCATTTTTGGCGGCA
Organism: Trichomonascaceae sp. Y4102; assembly: GCA_023628915.1. NCBI lineage: Eukaryota > Fungi > Ascomycota > Dipodascomycetes > Dipodascales > Trichomonascaceae > Trichomonascaceae sp. Y4102. Next base: position 44,206 of record JAMAJT010000003.1, on the reverse strand, counting down.
ATCTCTCCCAGAAGGTCACGTGCAGACAGTGCGGTCACGTGTCGACCACGCTACAGGATCTGTACGACCTTCCAGTATCGTTTTCGTCGACCAAGCGCCATTTTGCGCTTGAAGACTCTATTAGAGACTTTTTCTCGCCTGAATCCATCAAGTATGACTCTAAATCGAAGTCAGGCTACGACTGCGACAAGTGCAAGACCCAGACTGCTGCCGTCAAGGTTAGCCGGTTGAATGAGGCACCCGAGTACCTTGCTGTTCACATTAAGCGGTTCCAGTTCGAAGGCACGCAGTCGCGCAAGCTCAAGGAGCAGATGGAATACCCACTTGAGCTAGACATGTCAGATGTCTCGGTGAACCCGTCTTCTGCCATCAAGTACAAACTGCTGAGCGTCATTGTACACCACGGGCGTTCTGTGAATAGTGGACATTATGTGGCGCTGTGCCGCCAACCCAACGGCACGTGGACCGAGTACGACGATGAAGAGTTGAGGCGTATCTCTGAGAAAGAGGTTTTGAACCAGGACCAAGCATATATGCTTGTTTACACCAAGCTGACGCCTCGGCCGGTCACTGTCAACAAGCCTGTGCGCGTCATGTCTACAGCCACCGCAACCAATCCCCTCAAGTCGGCACACGCTCCTCCTAAGCAGCTTCATCCTAGGAAGCGTCCTCGTGCGTCTGCCGATGACATTGACGCCATCTTTGCCTCAACCTCGAAGAAGACGAAGGTTCACTAACACACTGCCGCCCCACTAACATTCATCATCATCATGTACATTAATGCATCTCTATAAGTAGTATTTACATGTTATCGCTGCTGAATTCAGATTCGCCCATCATAGGACCCTCGGTGTAAACCTCCATAGGCGAGACAATGCGCTCGTCTACAATAAACTCGCGCATCCACTCGGAATTGCTATCAATTCCCTTCTGCTTCCACTTCCTGGGCCAGTACTGCTCCTCCTCAGCAAGCAGCTGGTCGTCGTGTCGCACGTCGAACGGCCGGGTGTGGCCAAAAACAACTGCAGCCGTGGCGTGTCCAATCTCCTCCGCCACCTGGCGTCTATTAAAGAACCGGTACATCCGCAGCGGTATATTCAAAAACCCTTGAATGTGCTCGTGTGGAATGGCGCCCACGGGCTCAAACTTGGCCAGAGTCGAAAACTCGGCAGGAAGTTCGGCCTTGGTGTAATCCTGAGCGAGAATGTATGGCTTGGGAACGGGTTTCCGTTTCTCCTTGTCATCGTCTTCGCTTTTGGTTTCGTCTTCATCACTCTTGCTGCTGTCATCGTTCTTAGCCTCGGATGCAGACTCATGCACCACCTCAAGCGTAGGTGTACTGGCCGATTCATCGTCACCAAGCACGGGGGTGGCGTCGGCCACAGGCGCGTCAACAGCTGGAACTTCCTCCGATGCAAATTCAGTAGGAGCTTCGACTATTTGCTCGGTAGTGTCAGCAGTTGTGTCAGTAGAACGGCCCTCCTCCTCAGTCAGGGACAGATCCTCCTTGGGGGCATCTAACGGGCCGAGCCATCCCTCGTGCACTCCATTAATGTACTCTTTGTATGCTCCCCGTCCTACACAGATGACTCCACCTTCTTGGTTCTTGTCGAGATGCTCGGTCAGGCTTTGCTCAAGTGCACGGGCTTCGAGCACTTTCTCGTCCTCGCTTGTGGGGATTCCAACGTACTCTCGTCTCTTGTTGCGAATCTCTTCGGCAACCATAGCACGGATCTCACCCTGCCTCGACTCAGATCTCACCTCATAATCGATCGCCGCCGCCACCAAGATGGGTTTGATGTAGTGCTTGAAATGTGTCATGGTGGTTGCCAGGTAGTCTCCGGGAGACGGAGCAACGTACACTGTGACTTTCCGTGCCAGCTGTGTGGGTTCCATTTTTTGATCTGCAAGGTAAGAGACCTTGGACTTCCATGCTTGTCGGATCTTTTTGCGTTCTCTGCGGTCATAGATATACATGCCTGTTAGAGTGCCAGTAACGGCCCAAAAGATACACCAGTTGCGCGAGGGGATTCTCAGACGAGGAATCCCCATCGCCTGCAGAGCAGGGTTGGTGTATCCTTTTGGCTTAACAGGGGGTTTGACCTCCTTTCCCTCGGTCGATGTCGACGGCATGTGTGTAGCGAAATTTCACTAGGGTTAGTTTCCCCCAAGTAGTCGCAACCGTGGAGGGGGAGATATACCATTCCACATATTTCAGTTGACTTTGTCGTAGTTCGAATGAAATAAATATATTTCAAATAACTTGTAGTCTGATTGTCTTTGATTCTTTCATCTTATCATCATCACCATGATCATCACCATGACTCACCGCCCAACATACCATACCCCACCCTATCGGTCCTGCACGTTCTTCTATCTGGTATAAGATTGCTGCGGCGGATCATGCCTTTCTGATCAGTGGTGCTGCCCAAGACAAAGTCCGCAGCAACCACACACAACCCCAGCCATGATCAACTGGTGGCACATTATTATCCCATGGCATGCCGTATCAATACTCGGCCTGTTCCGGTCCCAGCATGAAAGTTTCGACGAAGGCAGCTGCCAATTGCTGGGCGCCTTCTCGATGGTGGTTCAGATTGGCCTTGGCGCCGCCGCCATCTCGTCGCTCGTGGTCAAACGATACAGAGAAACACACCGGCGACCGCTCAAAGTATGGACGTACGATGTTGCTAAGCAGGTCTTGGGAGCCATTGTACTACACTGCTTCAATTTGCTGGCATCCATTATGTTTAGTAATGCAGATGAGCCTGGCGTCGACGACAACCCGTGTGTGTGGTACTTTCTCAACGTGCTTTTGGACACAACCATTGGAGTGCCAGTATTGTGGTTTTGTTTGCATTTCACCCATACATGCGCTGCTCGCCTCAAGATCAAAAACATTTCCAGTGGCGAATACGGCCGGCCGCCCCGATTCTCGGTATTTTGCAAACAGGCCGCCCTCTACATTGCCGCTCTGCTTGGCATGAAGGTGCTGTTATACGTATTTGTGTGGTGGACTCCGTTTCTCGACGACCTCGGAGCGTTTCTCATCTCGTGGACAGCCTTCGACCCAAAGGTCCAGGTGGGCTTTGTCATGTTTGTGTTCCCAATGATCATGAACACCCTGCAGTACTATTTGGTCGACTCGATCATTGAGGCTCCCGAATACGGCTCTCAAAAGCACGTCAAGTACTGTAAACCGGATGAAGAGTCAGAGGTGCCTCCCGTCCGCCATCCACACATTGAGCAGCCCCACCGGGTGACAAGCATGGATTCACCACAAAACAACAACAGCCCTCCTTCAGAAAGAACTCCTTTGCTAACTAACTAACTAATTCTAACTTACTTGTCTTTCCATGATGTGAATGTCCAGCTTGCCCTCGACACCAGGCTTCTCCACTGCCTGCGGCCGAATACCCGCATACTTGAACCCAACCTTGGCAAATACTCCCTTGGAGGCCACATTGTCTCCCAGGTAATTGCCGTAGTACTGGCGGATGTTCATAATGTCGACACCAACTTTTTGGATTAGCGTTTCCAGTGCTTGCCGCATAATGCCCTGTCTCCGGAATCCAGGGTCCAGCCAGAACCCAAACAGGGCATACCTACCCAACTTTTCGGGAGCCACATCTGGAGGGAGATATTTCTCCTGATCCTTGACGCAATCCGAAGGCCTGATGTCAATGCTTCCAATCAGCTTTCCCTGTTGCAGCCGGTCACGAATTGCGTACACTAACGGAGTCTTGCCGTCAGTATACTTCTGCTGGGAGCCCTTTGTCACCCAGAACTCTGCTTCTTCCCTAGTGTAGGGAACAGGAATTGACTGTAAGTTCTGGGTGTTTTCCGGGTTATTCATGGCCACATATATGTCCTGGGCATCGGAGGGAAAGAGCTCCTCGAGATAGTACTGTTTGGAAACGTCGATTTGCATGATTGTACTAAGTAATCAGTCACAGCGATGCCGCGTACTTATAGGTATTAGTTGGTGGGCAGGGGTCAAATGTGGGGCGCGCGGCTGAATATTGACGCTACTATGAGTAAAGATCTTCCATCTAGTGTTTGCGTTAGTTTGCTCTTTTTTGTTTAGTGCGTGCGCTAGTCAGTAGTGAAAAGTCAGTCATAAGTCAATCAGAAACAGTTAGTCAAAGTCACAGTCAAGCTGTATTGAATAAATAGACATTGTAGTACCGACTACACATAGATTGGGATTCCAGTCATTTCTGTGATTTGGGCAGCAGGACATAAACGGCCAATCTCTTGCTTGATCGAGTAATTCACGGCAGCTTGAGCCATTAGAACCTTTGAAATCTTGGGATTGCGCCGACACACTTTAAGAGTGTCTAGAGGGTCACCCAGCGCTTGAAGCTCCTCTAGGTTCGTCATGCCTAACGAGAGAGTCTGCTCTATAAGCCTACTGTCAGTTTCCTGGAAGTATGCCGCAGTTAGATTGTTCAACGTACCACTGCCTCGGATAGGCACCAAGTCGATATGCTCCAGGGTGGTTGTGAACGTCTTGAGTGAGGCTGGAAGCGACAAGCTCAGCCCGGTGATGGTTGGTTTGTTGTTACACAAGATTGCCAATGACTCGACACCGTGTCCAATATGCCATTGAGTCCGTTTTGTGTTGTTGGGAGCTGCATCTGGCAGTAACCTGTAATCCACCTCTATCCATAGATCCTTGAGATGTGATACATCCGGCAGCTCACAGCCAAAGACGTCGTCGCTCAGTCCAGTCACTTTAAGAGACTTTAGGTACGGAAATCCTTCGATGAGCCCGCTCAGCACAGATGGTGGGCTGCGATACTCTTTTGGGTGAGTAAAGTCAGCGCTAGTTCCAAGCGTAATGAGCCCCAAGCACGGCGGTGGGCTAGAGACCAAGTAGTCCAGATACAATAGCCGACAATTTGGCGACAGGTGCTCTATAATCCATGCCAGCAGCGTCTCCTCATCGAAATCACCACCAACCTGGTCGGTGGAGACGACGACCCTAAGTTCTTCAAGGTCCCGCCAGTCGCCATCCGATCGGCATTTGAGAGTCTCAAGCACCTGTGTGCTATAGCAAATCTCCAGCGCCCAGGGTTGCTGCCTTGTGATTGCTTGATCCAGCAAAAAATGGGTTGCCTGGGGTGCTTCATCGGGCCAAACCGAAGGCGCGGTCCACACTGAATTGAATGCTTTGTCGACGGCGTACTTCCAGCTTCTACAAGCCAATCGGGCGCCGAGAGCGCCGCTTAGCCTGCCTCCATAACTACATTGTCGTAGTATATGTTGAAAGATCTCCCTGGGTAGTCGCTGGCACGGATCCATGACTGGGTCGAAAGGTGGGGTAAGCCAGGGTTTCTTCTGCCTTGTGCTTCTTGTGCCGCGCCGAGCCTAGGCTGGGGGGCGGCAGAACTATACGGCTGATCGAGTCACATGATCAAGAGGCTGGCCCTGGGCGCCTAGCCGTGGACTTCAAGTCTAAATTGTCTTTTTTTTTTTTTGTTTATCTTGATTTCATCAGTCTGCCCAGTAAAGTTCAGGTGAATCTGACTGTTGTCCTGCAGCAAGTTCCCCTACAGCTTGTTCCCTACAACAACTCTCCCTGCAACAGTTCGCTCCTGCACAATTCAGCCCCACGTCTTGTACCTAAAAAGTCAGCCTCGTGAGAAAGTCCAAATATAGTTTATTTCGCACCCCAAAGTCGTCAAAGCCATGGACGTTAAAGGTGCAGCGCTAGCATCCAGGACACCCGCGTCCTCGGTCCTACAGCAAAAGCAGCCTTCACTACCCACAGCATCGTTTCAAAGATGGGGAGGCGACATCACGCCAGCTAAACCCCTAGGTCTCGCCGCGTCGCCCCTTCCTCGGTCACCTCAGCAGCAACCCACCGGGAGGTGGGAACATCCTGGACTGCAAGCCATGCGACAAAAAAGCGTCAGTAAAGAAGTCGTGCTCCAAAAGGTACTTACTAACTGCATTATCTTAGCATCGGTGCTAGGAGTCGTGAAATTGGCCGGATCGCTCAGCATAGTACGTGAGTACATGGAGCTGTACGCAACAGCCATGCTCTACGCCAAGGTGGCCTTTATAGCCGTGACGGCGCTATGTCTGTTTAACATTCTTGCAGGATTGCGGATTCTAGTGTCGCCAAGAGACACTTTTGAGAACCTGGGCATCTCCCCCACGCAACGCAGCCTACTTAATCTTTCTCCATCGAGATTCAACGCCAGCGTAAAGGACGACATAAAGGTGCCAAGGTACGCGAGATCGCCGCGGTCTGCACCAAGTAAAAGCATGGCCTTTGATGGCCGCAAACGCTCGAGTTCCGGCCCAGGCAGGCTATCGTCGCGACCAGATAAAAACGTGAGTTTTCTGTCCAATCTGCCGTCGTCGTCAACCAACCCATCCATGAGGTCTGCATCGTCATTGACTCCTCGCTATCCCAACCGATCAGCGGTTCTAACCTCCTCGCCTCTCGCACAAACACCCATCACTTACAATGACACTATCGATCACGACACAAAGACAAACACTACGGCAAGCAGCCGCAACAGCAGCCCACACCACACGACAACTCACTACACCACACTGACCACAAAACAGCCTTTAGGAGCAAAGGTGCTCGGCAAGCCAGTCACGCCGTTCTCGCCATCGGCCAGGTTTGTCTACATGTCCGAGGCCAACAAATAATAATGCATAATCTTTTCATTTCTATCAGCTATACTAGGCTAGTTGCGGAAGTGCTGAAAGTAGTGGGGGAACAGGTACTGCATCTTCTCCTTAGCCTCGTGGTTAATGCCATTGGCAGACGTGACCACGCAGTGCTCCATGGTTCCCTGTAGAGAATTGCCAAGGTCCTGGCTCGTCATCATCTCCTCAACTTCAGCCAACACCTCGTGCAACAGAACATTGGCGTTGGCGCTGTTGGCTTTGAGGTTGCTGATCACGGTCTCGACCGTCACGGGCTCGGCATCGTCGTCCCAAGCATCGTAGTCGGTACTCATACAGATCATCTGGTACGCCATCTCCGCCTCACGAGCCAGCTTGGCCTCAGGCAAAACAGACATGTTGATCACAGAACCACCCCATGACTGGTACAGCTTCGACTCTGCGCGGGTGGAGAACGCCGGTCCCTCCATGCACACGACGGTGAGATCCTTGTTTCCCTCAGACTTTTTGGTGTGCAGCAAAACACCAGTGCCCTCGTCTTTGAGAGCGTGGCCATACTTTGACAGTAGCTGGCCCAAGTCCTTGTCGAATGGGTCGCCGAACCCAGCGTGCGCCACAAATCCATTCTCAAAGAAGGTCGACGGACGAATACCCTTGGTGCGATCAATGATCTGGGTGGGCACCACAAAGTCGCGAGGCTTGATATGGCGCTGGAGCGAGCCCACCGCAGAAAACGCAATCACCGCCTTCACGCCAAGATGCTTGAGGGCCGCAATATTTGCTCGGGAAGGGACATTCGACGGCAGGATCTCATGGTGGACGCCGTGCCGCGAGATAAACGCCACGGCAAACCCAGACTCGGTCTTGCTGATAGTCACAGGGCTCGACGGCTTGCCCCAGGGAGTCTGCATATCCAATCGAGCAACTGGAGTCAGACCCTCAAGATTGTACAAACCAGTACCGCCAATAATGCCCAGCGTCACGGGCTCGTCAAATGTCGTCAACATGTCTGTTGGTTTTTCGATCGAGATGCGATAGTGGGCGAGGGAAACTTAAGTGGGGACACTGACTAAGCATGACGACTTTGCAACGGGTGGTGCCGTTTACGCATAGGCCCTCATGCCTGAATCCATGCTGACCGGGTCGACTGTCGGCTGCTGATCTTCAGGTAAAGGTTCGAGGCTTTTGTAGTTATCAATGACGCTCTGGACGGTCTCAGCCGCATCCTCAAACTCGGCAAGGTCACTGGTGATGCCCTCAACCTTGTATTGATTGAGAAACGCTTTTCTGTGTAGCAGTTTGTTGTACTCCGATAGTGTTCGCTGTAAGATGCTGCGCACGGATGTGTGGTTGGCCAGCATAAGTCCTGAGATACGACTTGATGGGATGTTAAGGTAAGGAGACCGTTTTGCCAATGAGATCTGAAGCGATGCCGGGTAGGATGGCACAAATGGCGCCAAATTGCGCTCCCTGATACGAAGAAGTGACTTGTGGATGTCTGTGGGGTTGACGTCACCCTGGATAATGTTGAGGATGGAGATGTACCGTGAGTCTTGGGGAACGGTGGTTGAGAGAACTCTGTTTTTAGGCTGCAGTAAACGGCGCATAATATCAAGTACGGTTGTCTTGCGCACCAGTTTTGCTTGATTGACCGTCTCCATTGAAAAGGGAGTGTATGCTGTAGTGAGAAAGTGGCATGTCGGCAGGGGTACCAGTGATGCCAGAATGCTAGTCAGGTCATTGTGTAGATAGCCAGGGAAGCGCAAGGTGGACGTCGCGGCGCTCATAATTGTCGAGATGAGTTGGTTAGTCTGGACCAAGGTGGGGCTTTGCACGTTCAATGATGATGCAGCGATTCCAGTCAGCGCACCATTATCAATGACCACTACACTATCGGTGCAATTTGCTAATCGCTTGAGCGTTAGCACACTGTTGTATGGCTGAACAACCACGTCAGAGTACTGGTTGGCCTCGGGAAACACCGAGTACGTCTGGATGAGTTTCTTGGGAAACCGGTCGCTGATCTGCTCCAACATGAACGAACCCAAACCAGACCCTGTACCCCCTGCAATGGAATGCATCATCATGAACCCTTCCAGTGAGTCACTTCCGTCGGCCTCTCTATCGAGCATATCCATGAGTTCGTCGGCCACACCTTCACCGTAGTGGAAACCCTTGGTCCAGATGTTGCCTGCTCCACCTCCGTCTGGGCTGATGTAGATGTTTTCTGGGTTGTACATTTTCGCGTGGGAGCTTGACATGATGGAGTTAATGACCCTGGGTTCCATGTCGATCAGCACGGATCTGGGGATATACCGCGTATCGTCGCTTTGGTAGAAGAATACATCCTTTCTATCGCCGATGCTAGTGCCGCCGGTCGGCTCGAGGGTTCCATCCTGAGAAATGCCGTGCTCAAGACACATTTGCTGCCAGAACTGGTCGCCAATTTGGTTGCCACATTGGCCCAATTGGAGGGTGATGAGCTCTCTGGGCATTGTTTGTTGTAGATGACGCGTTTCAAGCCCGGTAGAGTTGTGTACCTAGAGTTACGAGCAGTTGGATCTCGTGTTGGGGCAAGGGCCCTACCCTGCTCACTGATTTAACTAACTACTTGCCGTCAAGGAGAGACCGTTGCCAGGCAGTATGGAAGCAGCAACATCACATTGACCCGGTAGCACCCGGTAGCAGTTGGGTATCCGTCTGCCTAAATCTCTAGATACAATAGGAACCACCAGTCTGTCGGATTTTGTTCCGCTCGGCGCTCGGTGGGCGGAATATGCACGGAAACTGCCCCACCACTGACAAAAACCCAATCTTGTTTCCACATTCTCTCAGTTATATCAATCACCCCACAAATGGACAAGCTCGTTGTGACCATGGTGGTCGCCCTTTTGGCGGCAGTTGGCGTGCAGTTTCTGCTGAAAGGCTCTCCCAGCAAGCCATGCCTCGACAGAGACGAGTTCCGTGACTTTCCTCTCATTAAAAAGACGGTGGTGTCCCATAACTCGGCCGTCTACCGCTTTGGTCTCCCCAGCCCAACATCGGTTCTCGGGCTCCCTATCGGACAGCATATCTCTGTGGCAGCTCATATTGACGGCAAGGAGATTGTGCGTAGCTACACACCTACTTCGTCGGACGAGAACCGAGGATACTTTGATTTGCTCGTCAAGACTTACCCCAACGGTAACGTCTCCAAGTACCTCAGCACCCTGCAAATCGGCGACAAGGCACGCATCAGAGGACCCAAGGGACACTTCAACTACAGAAACGGACTTGTCAAGAAATTCGCCATGGTCGCCGGCGGCACTGGTATCACACCCATGTACCAGATCATCCAGGCGATTGCACGTGACCCCGCCGACCAGACCGAGGTCTACCTTGTGTACGCCAACGTTAACGCTGACGATATTTTGCTCAAAAAGGAGCTTGACGACTTGGTGGCCGCCAACAAAAATATTCACGTGCATTACGTCCTCAACAACCCTCCCGAGAACTGGACAGGGTCGCAGGGCTTTGTGACTCCGGCCATTCTCAAGGAACACTGTCCTGCTGCTGCCCCTGACGTCAAGCTGCTTATTTGCGGCCCTCCCCCAATGGTGGGCGCCATCAAGAAGGCTGCTGTGGATCTTGGCTTTGAGAAGGCCAAGCCCGTGTCTAAGCTTGAGGACCAGGTATTTGCTTTCTAGATATATAGCCAATAGTTGTTATACTAAAAAATGATGATGCAACGTGTTGAACGTATATACAATAATGTTAGTTAGCCTCGCGCCTTGTGTAGCGGAGTGGAAATCGGGCTAGAAGCCGTCGAGCTGAGGTTGGATCCAGCAGGAGACGGGGCGACTGTCAGCAGTCGCTGGTGGAGGACATTCAGAGCCTTGAGGGCGTCGTGTTCGTCGACAACACACGAAATATTGATCTCGCTGGCGCCCTGCGAAATCATCTCTATATTGATTCCCGCGTCAGCAAGTGTGGTAAACATCTTGCCGGCAATACCCACAAGCTGCTTCATCTGCTTACCCACAAGCGAGACAATACACAGTTTGCGGGTGACGTCGACAGAGCCGTATTTTCTGAGCTCAATAAGAGCTTCTTTGAGCGCAGCCTCAGAAAGAGACGAATGGAGCGCCATCGACACGTGGACCTCCGACGTGCTGATGAGATCGACAACGAGCTTCCACTTGTCTAATAGCATGAAAACCTGCGCCAGAAACCCGTGGGAGTGGTTCTTTTTGTTTGAGTGCACGTTCAAAACAATAATGTTCTGTTTCGTGGTGACGGCCGTGGGCAGCTTGAGTCGCTGGTATGCAGACGGGTTAATCGACAGAGCACTCAGGTCGAATGCAATAGGGGGATGCAGCGGAGTGGCCTCGCCGGGACGGGAGTTGAAGTCGGGAAAGATCACCGTGCCCTGGCCCCTGGGGTTCATCACGTTTTTGATGCGGATGGGAATTCGTGCGCTGATCACTTGCTCCATGGTGAACGGATGGATCACCTCTGAGCCATAGTACGTCAGCTCGCTAGCTTCCTCGGGGGTGATGCGGTCAATGAGTCGAGCCGTGGGAACCTTTCTTGGGTCAGCAGTAAAGATTCCGTCAACCTCCTTCCAAATCTGAAGCTCATCAGCCTGTAGTCCCACAGCAACCAACGCAGCACATAGATCTGTGTATCCTCGGCCAACGCCATTGAGGAGTCCTCCAGGTACAACACCAAAGAATCCAGTAACAACGGGTACCTGATTGCCGACGGCGCACACCTGTTCAACTAGCTGCTTAGTGAGGAAAGCATAGAAATCATGGTCCAGTCCACCCTTGGACATATCGTAACCAAGCGGTATGACCCGCGACATGTCAACATACTTTGCCTTGACACCACAATCATTCATCATCGCCGCCATGTACATGCAGCTCAGCCGCTCACCCACAGCCATGATAGAGTCAAGAGTTCGTGGACTGATCTCATCAATCACCTGCGATGCACTGAGGTACTTTTCTAGCCGGTCACACTCCTCATTGATGTCTACTTCGAGCTCTCCAGCCAGTTCGGGATCCTCAATGTTAGTGCGTGTTGCCGAGAGATGGTCGCTTCGGATTGCCTCAATGATTGAGGTGTAGTCTCCGAGATTCAAAGCCTCCTCTGCCGCCTTTAATAGCCTTGTCGTTGTACCTTCTTCCTTTGTGTCGGTACTCCGAGCCGAGCATACCACGACGACCTTGTAGTCACGAGAGTACTCGGCGACAATCTCTGTTGCAATCTGCCGAGGAAACTTGCCGACGCTGGTTCCGCCAAACTTCTGGACGACCCATGGCTTGACACCCATTCTGTCTTTTTTTTTTTGTGTGTGTTTGTATTGTGTGGATGGTGTATGCCACTTGTTGTCAAAACTGTCAATGATCTAACGTGAAACTTCAGTTGTGTCCATATACAATAGTGGTGGGGCTTTAATATTCGATGATGTGACTCATATGGGGCATTGCATCATTCAGGGTCCACCACAGGTTAGAGTTGACAAGGGGCAGTAAACGGCTCCAACCTCATAAGGTTTGCAGAAGTGTCATAGGGGATTTACGTCCAGGTTATTGACGGGAAAGGCATTTGGCAACATTATAGGCAGGAGCACAATTAATCGAATGTGTCGCAGTGTAGATGTAGATTGCTCTCAAAGGAAATCACCAATAGGGAAATATCCGGTGGGTAAACTTCATTCTGCAGCTTTCAAACTACGGCCACCCTGATAAATTAATTATTATTAGGCGATGATAAGTCGTCTCCCACTGGGTCAAGAATCGAGCAAGAGCTACTTTAAACGGGACTCTCTGCCGACTTTTCGCCTCTGTAGTATTATTTCCCAATCGGGCAGGGTTGAAGTATATACGCGTTGGGAGTTCGCGTCGCGCATGGTATGCTCCAGCCAGCTCCACTACCTATAGAACTAAGACCGTCACAGGTGAGACCAATCGTCTATCGACAACTGACCAAAAAACATGGGCTAAACATAAAGTCCTCAGGGCTGGAAATACTGACGCAGTTTGTGGGAACATACTTTGGATCAGAATGGAAGAGCAGCAAGTGTGAAAAGGCACTTGACGAGCTGGCAAAGGTATGGAAGGCGCAGGATAGAGGCCCTTTTGTGGATGGCAGCTCGCTCATGGAAGCAATAAAGACTGTAATAGAAAGTGCCGGAGGAAACGAAACCGACACGAACACCGCAGATTCCGAACCGGGGTTAATAAGGAAAACAAGGGCCGTCGACTGGCGAGATTATGTGCATGTTCTCGACGTGACCAAACAGCCTCGATTCGTTTACGATCACGTTGCAAAACGATTTGAAACAAGCAGACTAGGAGGAAAGCTGGCGAGAGGCGAGGCGCTTGGCAGGGCCAGTGACTTGACGCATCTATTTCGGACAAGGTACTTTTTGATCTACGATCGGATTTTACGCAATGAACGGTTCCAGGTTGCTGGGTTCCGGCCGTCGTCGTTTGTAAACACAAAGCAGGGCCCTAAAATCGACAGAAACATCTCACTCATCAAAAACATGCTGGGTAGAGACGGAGAGGGGTTTCTACTCATGGGGCTGCTCAGCTACGGAGCCAATGGTAATCTCTGGCTGCAAGACTATACCGGAAAGATCGAACTCGATGTCAGCCAAACCAGCACGTTGGATGATGCCTATTTCTGTCCAGGCATGTTTGTGCTATGCGACGGCGTGTACCAGAACGAGGTATTCTTCATGAACGCTGTTGTACAGCCCCCTGGAGAAAGGCGAGAACATACAAAGCAGTTCTATGGACACGTCGACTTGATGGGCGTCCACACGCACAAACCCATGTCCGCAGGAAACACCATCAGCCTGTCTGAAGGACGCCGACCGGTGGAGAAGATAGACAAAGAGTACGAGAAGAGTCTGATGAATCTCGAAAAAGAGCACGACGAGCACCGCATACTGTTCCTTGGAGGAGACATTTTCCTTGACGACATATACACAATGGACGCGCTCCGACGGTTATTTCGGCACCTCCTGGCAGAAGTGGAAGACCAACAAGTGAGCCCGCCTGTGGCTATCGTGTTCCAAGGTAGCTTCACGTCGTATCCTTTTAGCCCATCTGGCATGTCGGGCCAATACAAGGAGTACTTTGATCAGCTTGCGGTACTCCTGGAAGAGTTTTTCGGCAAGACATCTCTCCTCAGCAGCACCAGGCTTGTGTTTTTGCCAGGCCAGAACGATCCATGGATGGCCGCCTTTGCCGGAGGAGCTACCCCAGTGTGGCCATTGCACCCGATCTCCAAGATGTTCACCAACAGAGTGATGCGCGCGTGCCCGTCGGCCGTCTTTTCATCCAATCCTACCAGGATAGCGTACTTATCGCAAGAAATTGTGGTTGTGCGCGACGACTATGGCGCCAGATTCCGGCGAAACGAAATCGAGTTTACCCCTGAGAAAGAGAATGAAGCACCATCACCATCACCCTCACCACCACCACCACCACCAGAGGAAGAGACGGATATAGCGATGGTCGATGAGGATGACGCAGAGACAGATGCTGACTCTGACTCGGACGGAAACAACGCGTTGAGGCGAGACCTGTCACGGCTACGCATGGAGCACCAGAAATCTGCCAAGCCAGCCAAGACGCAAGCGTTCTCTCCTGATGTGGCTGAGGCTCGAAGAATCATCAAAACCATTCTTAGCCAGGGCCACCTGGCGCCGTCTGTGCTCGATCTCCATGCTGTTGCATGGACCCAGGACTTTGCTCTCCAGATGCCGCTACTCCCCCATGTCTTGTGCATCACAGATACCACTTCACCGCAGTTTGCTACGTCCTACGAGGGGTGTCATGCCGTCAACCCCGGCGCCTTCCTCAACCAAGGCAAGGTCAACTGGATGGAGTACCGACCGGCACTAGGGCGGTCGGAAGTCAAGTTCTTGTACTGTTAACTAATGCATTTATTTGGGGCCATTGTAGACCAGGTTTTTGGTGAGCCTTGATGGCAAACAGAAGATGGGATCAATAGGTTCGAGGTCGTCGTAGCCGAGTATACTCAGCCCGGCTATGCCAAAGACTGTGTGGTACACGTCCGGGACATCTCCCTTGCGGTCGGCGATACCTCCGGTTTCAGTATCTTGTGAGTCGAGAATGAAATCGATGAGCGCCTTTTTGTCAATCCAGGCCACGCGATTGAGCATTGCTAGTGGTGAGAGTGCCCACCAGCTGTAGCACACGTCAGGGAGTTTTTCTGGGCGCCCGTTCAGTCCTCCATTGGATGTTTGTCGCTCTGCAAGCCAGAAACTGATGGCTTCTCTATGCGATTGAGAAAGGACGTCCATGCGGTTGAGAATGGCCAGCGTACCGACACATGTAAAGATCTGGGCCGCATGGCTCTCGGCACCAGGCACTAGCCCGAAACCTCCGTCAAAGTTGTAGCATCTCATAATAAAGTCCACGGCGCCGTCTCTGTTGAACCTGTCAAGTGCTCCTAGAATAGCCAGAGACTGAACAGCTGTGTACACAAAACGAGTGTCGACCTCGCCCCACTCATCGCCGGTGCACGACCCATCTTCCTTCTGGAGCGAGAGCACAAACTCAATGCATTTTTCACGGTCAATCACGTCTAGCGCGTCCTCCATAAGTAAAATCTGCAACCCAGACAGGGTATACAGAAGGTGAGCGTCATGATTTGGGTGGGGAGCCAGCCCGCCATTAGGTTGCTGGCACGACTTTACAAACTGGACCACCTCGTCCTTTGGGAGTTCGTCCTTGGCGTGCATTAGATCGAGAGCCAGGAGCCCCCAATACAACCCGCTGAGCCGTAGGTGCTCAGACATCCAATACTGCAGCTCATCGTATTTTGTGTCAAGGGCCTTGATGTATTCAATGTGTTTTTGTCTCAGCAGTGATGACATGGTTGACGCACGCCCCACGGCCTTCGGGTATTACTACTTATAGCACAATAGCCTTTACCCCTGACAGATTGCCGAAAAGCAATTATGCCCCCTAAAGCAGGGAATTCAAGCTTTTTTATTTCTCTGTTCTGTCGCGTGCCCATACTGGGCGCGCGTTGGATCTATCCATGTGGCCAATAGTATATTACTATAACTTGTACAGGTTGTCTATGAATCCAATGGCGATGCGCTCGGCAACACCCGCGGTCTTGATACTTCCAGCAACTCCGTAGAGCGCAGCAGTTCCATGGGCAGCAGAAGCCGACGACCCGCGGGCAACAACATCCTTGACAGCCTTCTTCAGCGTGGTGACAAACTCGTCCACGGCAGGAAGAGTCAGGCGAGTGCACGCAATGTGGATCGCGGGAGGATGCTGGAGCGCGTTCAAGTGCCAGCCCTGCTTGCTCATCTCATCAGCCAAATCGTAGATGTTAAAGACATTGGACTTGAAAGAAACCACAGACACAATGGGGTCTCCCACAATCTGAAGCTCGGGGATCTCGGTCTTCACACGGTGCTTGATAGCCATGGCCGCAGAAACAATGTCGTTACACGACTCTTGGTATCCCTTTTTGCCCATGGACATGAGGGTGGCCCAGCATCCAACCATTAGGGCACCGGGACGAGATCCGGCCAGAGTAGGGGAGGCGTAGAGTCCTCCGGTCCAGTCAGCGCACACAAAGTACTGGTACGCACGAAGCTCCTCGTTGCGGTACATAATGATGGAAGATCCCTTGGGGGCAAACCCGTACTTGTGGGTGTCGCATGAGATAGAAGTCACACCAGGAACACGGAAATCAAACAGAGGCACCTTCTGCTTGGACTCATCGACGCTGCAGGTTTTGAGGAAAGGCACAATAAAAGAACCGAGGCAGGCATCAACGTGGAGAGGAATATTGTACTTGAGAGCGAGGTCAGACAGACCCTCAATGTCGTCAATGATACCATGAGGGAAGTTGGGAGCAGATCCAGCGATGATGACAGTGTTGGAGTTAATCAATCGCTTGACAGACTTGAGGCAGACCTTTCCGGTCTCCTCATCGACAGGAGCGTGGACAAGCTTCATATTGAAATAGTAAGCAGCCTTGTTGAATCCAGCATGGGCAGTAATGGGGCACAGAATCTCGGGCTCAGTAACGCCACGCTCACGGTAGGCCTTCTCACGCGCAGACAGACACGCCATCAGCAGAGATTCAGTGCCTCCACTGGTGGAGGTACCGCAGCCAGTGGACGGGGCGTTGAACAGATCAAGAACCATAGCAACAGTTTCGGACTCGATTTTTCGGACTCCAGGAAAGACATCAGGGTGGAGCTGGTTGGCGATCGAAAACATGCCATAAGCCTCGGTCTGGAGCGCAGAAAGCTCGTCTCCGCCGTGGTACACGGCACCAGACACCTTTCCGTCCTCCCAGGCGGTGTGCTTCATGGCCTTGTTTTTTCCAAGAATAGTCATAACCTGCTCCTGCGACAGTCCCTGTTCGGGGATCTCAGGATACGAAATAATATCGGGGCCGCGGGGGATCATCTCGTCCTCGACCTTCTCGAGAACCTTGGAGAGCTCGGAATCCACTTGGCGGCGAACAGAGGGGATCTTCATAACCAGATCGAGGGCCTTGCGAGCAAGAACGTGATAGATGTTGGTACAGGTGGTGACAATGCCTCGTCCCCACAAATAGACAAAGGCGTTGCGCGCATGGCGGTAAACAAAGACGGCAAAGACGAAATCCCGAGACAATTCCAGCGCGGAAGAGTGCTGATAGTACACAACAGCATAGCGAGCGGTGCCCTGGGCCAGACGGCTTACAGGTTGCAAAAACTGTTCCAGGTCCATGTGTTGATGTTGTTAATGAAAGTGGTGGGACTCTCGGTGCCCATTTATAGCGGACCAACTTTACACCGCTGTCACAACGGGTTTCATGCAGGGTCTTGCATCTATGGGGTCGGATCTGAATTATAGCATATTTTGAACATAACTACACTAAATTTTGTTTTACTTACTGCTGGACAGGCATGTTGACGTGAGACGACACACTCTGCTCAGCGTCCTGGTGGCGCCACAGCGAGGTGACGGTCTTGAACTGGGTCAAGAATTCAAACCCAGACTTTCCGTAAAAGTTGAGGTCGCCCAAGAATGAGCCCTTGTTACCAGTGAAGCCAAACATAGGCAGAGGCACAGGAATGGGCACGTTGATGCCAATCTGTCCGGCCTCGACACTCTTCTCAAACTTGTAAGCCGCAGGACCCGACTGCGTGAAGATGGCGGTTCCGTTTCCGTACTTGTTCTTGTTGATGAGCTGAACTGCCTCGTCCATAGTGTCAACATGGACAACCGTGAGAACGGGGCCAAAGATCTCCTCATCGTAGCATCTCATGCCGGGCTTGGCGTTGGTAATGACAGTAGGTCCCACAAAGTTGCCGTTGGCATACTCACCTTCAGCCTTGAATCCTCGGCCATCAAGAGCAATCGTGGCTCCCTCCTTCTCGGCAGCAGTGATGATCTCCTCAATACGGGCCTTGGAATGAGGGGAGATGACGGGTCCAACGTCGGTCGAGTCCTCAAACCCAGGTCCCACCTTGAGAGTCTTGGCCATCTCAACAATGTCGTTGACCCACTGCTTAGTCTCGCTTCCAACAGTTACAAGCACAGAAAGAGCCATACATCTCTGGCCAGCGGCACCGAATGCAGCTCCGACAACTGCTCCAACTGCATGGGACTTGTTGGCATCAGGAAGCATAACAGCGTGGTTCTTGGCTCCGAGGTTGGCCTGAACACGCTTGCCGTTGGCAGTTCCGGTCTGGTGGATGTACTTGCCGGCCTTGTCGGATCCAACAAACGAGATGGCCTTGATGCGGGGCTCGTTCAGGATGAAATCAACAGTGTCTCTGCTGCCGTGGATGACGTTGACAGCTCCCTCGGGGGCTCCAGCCTCCTTAGCCAGCTCAGCAAGCAAAAGAGCAGCAGTGGGGTCTCTCTCAGAGGGCTTGAGCACCAGAGTGTTACCAGTCACAAGCGACAGAGGGATAGACCACAGAGGAATCATGGCGGGGAAGTTAAACGGGCAAATGGCAGCCACAACTCCCAATGGCTCTCTGTACATGCGAGTCTCCATGTCGGTAGACACTTCAAGGAGCTCACCCTTCATGTACTCGGTGACGTTGCAGGCGCTCTCAGCAACCTGGAGTCCACGAAGAACGTCTCCCTTGGCGTCAGGGAACGTCTTACCCTGCTCTCTGGTGATAAGAGTAGCGAGATCATCCCAGTTCTGACGGATCAGCTTGACAAAATTGAAGGCAATCTGCTGACGTGACATGATGGTGGTGTGTCTGTAAGTCTCAAAAGCCTTGGCAGCGGCGTCGACAGCGGCCGTCATCTCGGCGTGCGTGTTCTCAGGCACGCGTGTGACAACGTTATTAGTGGCAGGATCATGCACATCAATCCACTTGGATGTGCTGCTCTCCACCATCTGGTTGTTGATAAAAGCCCGCGTGTTTTCAACGGTGATGGGCTTGTGGGTGCGCTCAAACGAGAAGAAGCGTCTGCTGACGGAAGCAGAGACGCTGGAAGCAGCCATGCGGGAAGAAGTCGAGCGGATCATGGTATTTCTGCAATTCTTAGCAAGTGCAGGGATTAAATCAAGCCAGAAAACTCACTCGAGATGAGATGAATGCGGGGGATCTTAAAGTTTATCTACCCTCGGGCGCTTAGCGGACCTCCCCCACATAGATTGCCGCCGACACCCACACCCCAGCTAATAGCCTATACAGTAAGCTGAGCCGGTGTCCAAAAAAAAAAATTAAAAAAATAAAAAATTTGAATCAATTAGAGCATATAATAACTGTTAGCATTGCTGGTGGCCCGCTGTTGCTGAGATGGCTGCTGCTGCTGCTGCTGAGATGGCTGACGAGAAGATCCATTTTGTTGAGACTTCATCTCCTGGTCACGATTCTGCCATGGATCCTCACCAATGGCCACATTGCGAATGTCGTCGAAA
The DNA here is from genome assembly GCA_023628915.1 of Trichomonascaceae sp. Y4102. Lineage (NCBI taxonomy): Eukaryota > Fungi > Ascomycota > Dipodascomycetes > Dipodascales > Trichomonascaceae > Trichomonascaceae sp. Y4102. Next base: position 24,622 of record JAMAJT010000003.1, on the reverse strand, counting down.
AGACCTTTGACTTGGCTACCAAATTCCCAGATCGCACGGCGACCAATCTGAATGACTTCGTCCGTGCCTGGTATTTGTCTCGTGTGTCCCGGATTTGCGTACAATGACGGTTTCTTCGTGCCATCGGCCATAGTGATAAGCTCTGGCTGAGAACTGGAATTCAGATTAGCATGCGATTGAGAGTGCGATAGGCTGTGAGCGCCGCGCGATGGTGAAAATGATGTCGACCGCGCACGGTCTCCTGGAACGGCGAGTGTTCCATCCGCCGGCCGACCAGCAGCTGGCGATGGACTATTATTGTGGGTGTTGTTGTTAGACGAGAGTAGAGACGAAGTCGTGCTGGAAATAACATGGCATGTCTGTTGCTTGAAGTGATGGAGCTCCTGCTCAGCCAGTTTTAGTTCTCGTTGAACCCGTTCCATTTCTTCACGCAACTCGCCCACTCGCCGCTCTCGGGCTGCAAGCTGACTCAAGTATGTGTCGGTGGCGGCTGTTCTGGCCGTCACTTGCTCAACGTAGGATTCTGCAGCTGTTGATGCTGTCCGCCTTCTTGAATTTCTGAGATGCACTTGTTGTGATGGTGTTGCCCGGTGCGTAGGTACGGTGCTCATCGAAGGCGACTTGAGTCTCATGCTTTGAGTCCGTCGAATAGCAGACCCCGACGCTATTTGGGGTGGTCCTGCTGGTTGGCCTGCTGGTTGCGTGGTCTGAGACGGAATGGCGCTACCAGTGCTGGCTAGCCGAGTTCCCCCTAAGGATGTCTGAGGCGTCGTCAGTGCTCCATCGAGCGACGGGGTCTCCAGTTCCTCTTGTGGTGACTCGAGGCCCGACTGATATCCATTCTGAGCTGCCGCTTCGAAATCTACAGGTACATCGAACTTGAGATTGACGCTCATTCTCTTGCCGGCAGACCCTCGATCACGTCTTCGACCATGGCTCATGAGAAGAGCCTTGGTACCTTGTCCAGCACCAGAGACCGCAGGTGCAGGTGCAGGTGCAGATGCAGGCGGTTGAGTCGGTGGTTGGTTTTGCAGCTGATGCTGATGGGGTGACATGCCGTTACTGCTAAATGATGTCTCGCCTAGACTGCTCTGTGTTCCAAAACTCCATGATCTGTCGGTGCGTACACTTGCATCAGATTCTATTGACGAAGATTGTCGGTGCGAAGGAGGCTGAACCCGCACCTGAGCATTCGTCTTGGATCCGACCTCCGATCCTGCCACCTTGACACTATGGGTCGCTGGGGCCAATGCCTTGGAAGACGCTAGAGGGTCGTCTGATACTGGCATGCGGTCCAGCTGTGGTTGACTAGTCATGGGATTGGCTCTTTCTCTCTTGTTGACGACGAAAATACAATCCAAATGCAAGGTTGAATGCCCCTGGAATGCATGCACACTACGTCGTCGAGGCTTTAAAGTTGGAACTTTGACACAAGCACGCCAACAATGTGGGGCTAAGGTCCCCTTGTTTAGCTTAGCGAGGTTTGAGACGAGGGGAGCAAGCGGCTGCTAGTCAAAATAATTATGCCGCGTCCCGTGCGGCCAAGGGTCTCACCTAACCCGACCGTTTATGCCCCATTCTCCCATAACTGCGACCATTACAAAAGGCAAGCAATCATCATTCCCCCGCGCAACAGTATGATGGCCTTTGTACAGGAGATGCTCCATTACCTGGTACCCTCGAGGAAAGTCACGCGCTCCTTTCTGTTTGTGGTGCTGGTAACGTCGGCCGTGTACCTACTCCTGGGAGTCGCCATGGTGGCTTATGTTACTACCTACCTGTGGTATATTCCGCACAGCCATGTGGTCCAAAGCTTGGATTTGGATTTCAGTGGACCTCGCAATGCACCCTACGGATCAATGGACGTGAATACCGTCCCTCTCGTCCTCAGTAATGGATACACTGTGGGTATAGAGCTCGAATTGCCAACGGACACACACAACCGCGCCGTCGGCAATTTCATGCTCCGCATGTCGAGAATGAATCCCCAGGCAATCCAGTCCCTAGAACTCAGCTCGTCCATCAAAAAGGGCAAGTGGCCCCTGACCAGTGAATACATGAGCGACCGGCTGATCCGTCCGTCGGCCAACACAATCTCGACCAAACCAGCGATTCTGCCTCACAAGTCACCCATCCGTGAGGGCTTGGAGCTGCTGGTTTTTGCTCTCCCATACATGTTTGGATTTATGTCCGAGCACGAGAAGCTGTACATTGACATGGGCAAGTGGGAGCACGCCAAGGACTTGCTGCTACTAGTGGAGCTGGATCGCAACGTCCATATTTCCAAGGCTGCAGTGCGGTGGACTGTCCAGCTGACTGGACTCCGGTACCTGATGCATGAGTACCGCCTGATTATGGCTGTCCTGGGAACGCTTTTCTTTTGGTTTGTCGAGGTCATTGTAGCTCTAGTAGTGGCATGGCTTCTATTCAACAAGTATGGCAAAACAATTGACCCTGATCAAGACCCCGATGCCACACAAGAAGCTCCAGAAGTGGAAACAGCCGCCCCAAGCAATCCTATCTCTCATACATACGATGCCCCTGAACTCGGGCTGCTAAACCGTCTCGGACCCGACCCAGGCTCTTCAGAGTCAACCACGTTCGCAGAGTCGCCAGCGGCCCATACCCATATGAGCGATGCTTCATTCCGGCCACCCACCCCAGCTGCAACCCCAGAACGGATCTTTGAAGATGAAGAAACGTTCGATTATGTCAACAAGTCAGACGAATCAGCAGAAGCAGAACCAGACACCACTAACACCCTCAGAGACACAAACACAAACGCAAACACCACTGCAAGTCAATCAGACGGCCTGGATGACTCGTCTCTAGAACAAATACAGCCCATGCCGCCCGGATCCAGCGGCCGGTCAAGTACCACCTCGTCCAACCCATGGCGGCGGTCAGGGAATAGCTAACAACAATACCTCTCTTTGCATGTACGTATGTATAGTGATTTATACATTCATTAATAAATAAAGTCCTAGTGGCTATTGCGCGCCAGGTCAACGGCCAAAAAAGGCACCTCCACATCCTCAAACCGTTGCGCGCCTGCCATAAGACGCTGTGTCCGGCAGTACTCATTGAACTGAGACACAGCTATGTTCCACTCAGCCAATGATCGGCCCTCGTATGGTGTCATGTCTCCAAGCTCGTCGACTTCAGTGACACACTCTGCTTGCTCCCGAATATCGGCGTCAGGATCAATCACCACACCACCAAAGTCGTTAAACTGCACCCCAGGAAGCTTGGGCAGGGAGACGGTGGTCTGTTTGTCAGACAATGGCGCACCCACTCCTCGCTTGCTCATAATCACATTCATGGGCTTCTGGGCAGACTGGGGGCAAAACTCAAGACAAAACCGGTGCAGTGGCCTATCAATGTCTGGGGCATTCACACGAATACCCCTGGGTGGGACCATCACCTTCTGCTTGATCGAGACTCCATTCGATCCTCCAGAGACTGCCGACGCGAAGTATCGTTTGAGACCCACTAGCGCGCCTTTGGTCCTGGAAGACGTTGTCGAGCTGATTGAAACAACAGACTTGATGGACGCCGCAGAGCTCTTTGTAGCGAGACTCGGCTCGTCGGGCATAAAGCTGCTGGACGAGTACACATAGTCGTCAAACACGTCATACGGATGGATCCGGCTAAACATGTTGCTGGCCTTCTCGTGCTGAGGCGCTCGCATGATAATGTCCAGCTTGCGTCCAACCACTGGTGGGGCTGGGTTTAGCAGTGGTCCCTGCACCTTGTTGGCCTGTGCCTTTTGGTGGGCTTCACTAACATGGTCATAGCTTTGGACAAGACGCTTGGCAAGGAGGTCCGGGTCGCGGGGAGCAATCCGCCAGCAGAGCAAACGGTGGTAGTATGCACGGATTAATGGCTGCCAGTGGCCAAAGTACTTGGACCACACCTCGGAAGACAGCAGCCATGCCGTGATGGTATCAAGTGGACACTTGGAGAAGATGGCGAGCTCCTTGGGCTTTGAATCAATAAAGGAGAACTCCTCTGGAATAACAGGTGATGCGCCGTCAAACCGCGTGAGGTTCTCCCACAAATTGAAGATAAGTGCAAGTGCCCGCAGCTCGGTCTGCACATTGTCACTGCACAGCATGCGTTGCGCCACACAGATCCAGAATCCCCAATCTATGGGTGGTGGTGGACTTGACACAGGACCACACAGTAGACTGCCCAAAAACTCCTCAACCAGGTCACCAAACGTGAGACACGACTGGGCGTCGTAGACATTCACCCGAAGTGCGGTGCTCTGCAGTATCGTCTCAAAAAGCCGGGAATAGGACTGAAACAACGGTGCACACACTGGCTCGCTATGCAAAACAGTCCGGATACACGCCAGTACCTTGAGTTTCTCAAACTTGTGGCGCTGAGGAGGAGGTAAAGGTGGTAGCGCAGCAATCGCATCCATAGGAGCAGTAGATCCACTCTGCAACCCCTTGCCTCGCTGCCCAGGGTTTCCAATGGCAGTGACAAGCATGGGGCTGCTGGATGGGCTGTTGTTGGTGGTCGGCGGCGGTCGGCATCGTATAGCATAGTCGAGACTGCCTAGAATGAACCCGTGGATCACTAGCATTCCTGGGAACAGCGCCACCTGCTGCCATTTAAAATCCATCTCGGTGGTCAGCACCTTGGCGGCAAGGCAGTAGTATTGCTTGAGAAATGCATAAAACACGTCGCTGCTCGAGCACGCCCATCGTCGCACCCACTGGCCGTACATGCCCTCCAGAAGCGGGAGGCAGGGTATCGCTGGACAATTGGATCGCGCCATGTGTCGAGGAAACGTGCAGCGCCGCCCCTTTTTGTATCCAACCATGTGGGCAATGTGACTGGGGACAAAGTGGCGCATGAGTTGAGCGTCTGCCACCATGTCATCAGAGTCACTAGTGTCGGAATCAGACAGAGTTAATCGGCAGATACGATCAATGTCGATTTGAGGAACAGCAAGCATATGGAGCAGGCATTCGGCAATTCCTGGGGCATACACAAATGAGTACGCCAGAACCTTGCCACTAAACGCCGCTACACTGACGGGGATATTCTTCATGCTGAGCTTGCCAATTACAAAGCTGAATGTTTGGTAAAGCAGGTACTGGTACGGCGTGGCGTAAGGTTCGGCATCGTCGTCATCGGCGACCCCATGGGTATTGTTCTTGCTGCTATCGTCTTTGCTCTGCTGCTGCTGGTATTGGCCCTTGCTCTTGTCGTAAAACGCCCATTCGGGTCGGGCCATGAGTCCAGCAATGCCCTCGAGGTATGCTGAGCGATCAGAGATACTGACCCGCTTCTTGATGAGGTCTTCAAGTAGAATGCTCCACCACTTGCCCATGACATTGAGCTTTAGAGTTAGTTCAAATGGGCTGAACGCCGGCTCTGTGCGTAGAAACGAGAGTAGCGACAGCCGGAGGGCATTGGCCCTGGGTAGTCCATGCTTCACCTTGTACTTGACTAGGTCTTGGTCCAGACTCTTAAACTGACGAACGCAAACAGAGTCCGTGGGTAGACATACGCTGGTATTGAGGGATGATGCCGATGTGCCCGAGGTCGAGTTTTCGTCAAACTCAGATGACGACTGGCTGATATTGGCGCTGCTGCTAGTCAAAATCGACGGCTCCGATGGCTCAAAACTGTTGAGATCCAGCTTCGAGTGATCAAAAGCATTCACGTCAAAGTATTCAAAGTAATTGGATATGATGGCCGACGGCGATCCGTTGGCGTTTGTTTTGGCCACTGTGGTGGCGCCGGAGACAGTCACATCCGCAACAGCCACTGACATAGGGTCTTTGAGCATATCCACGGCCAAAGGAGAAGGATTCCCCAGAGTGGAAGAGGACGAGTCGAAGAGGACTGATCCGTCTCGTCCTGAGTCAGTTTCTGTTGAGGACGTGGTTGTTCCTCGCGAGCGAGCAACAGGAGCCCGCGGCGACTCTTGGCCGCCAGCCAGCTGTACAGGGCTAAGTTCAGTGAGATGAACAACAGAATCCAGTTTAACGCTGCTACCAACGTGGGTATAGCCCGCTGAGCCCGGTGTAGTCTCGAGGTCCATTTCAGAGATAGGTGGGGTTCCACTAAGCGTTGGATGCAGTTTCGAGCCAGTACTCCGAGTGATAGAGGCAGCGGGAGGCGACACAGGACCCGGTGGACTTGTGCCTGAAACTGGGACGCGGGGGAGCTTTCGTCCTCGAGCATTTCGAACGGAACCACTTCCATTGTTGGATTTGGATGGTCGGAGGTTGGTGCTGCTGCTGGTGCCACTGGGGGGCTTGGAGCTAGGCTTTCGAGCAATGGACGAGAAAAAGTCTCTGGTAAATAGACTCGACTTGCGAGCAACAGAGACGTCCGACATTGCTCAATATATTCCGTGAGAGTCCAAGAAAATGGGCTCACAAAGCGATTCGACAGTATGGTTGTGCCAGGCTGCAGCAAATTGAGAGCAGCAGTGCAAGGAGATAGAATGCCGGAATGACAGGCCGATATAACCCTTTGCCGGTGCGACTATGCAATTCAGGGCGGACACAAACAAGTCGCGCCAAGAGAAAAACGAGTGAACAAAGAACCTCCCTCTTCCGCCACTTTACTGTGGAGTCTGCTGCTCTTATAGTCGAATGTGGGGTAGAGCACCGATGCACGACTACAAACGACTAGGTCGTAACGAGTTAGTTGGTTAGTTTGGTTAGTTGTTTTGATGCCCTCCAAGCGGCGGGGGTGTCAATGTTTCTTAAAATATCCTGCTGATGGGTATATGCAATCGACCTCGTTCGTGTGACCCTGTCAAAAGGTGGACGTCTGCAGTCAAATTTCCGCTCGATCTCCCTCGGGATCTGGCCTTTGTCGCAGTGTTTGCCAGTATCAACGGTTCAACGTTCGTTGACCGAGTTGGGACTAGCAGCAGGCGTATATGCGTTGTTGTTGTTCCCAGGGAATAGGGTTGCAGATGCTTGTGGGTGGGTCGTGATTTTATTTTAGGACTGTCAAGTAAGCAGGGCAAAACGAAAAAATGGCTGCGCGCAGTGATCGAAATCTAAGGGATGAGTCAATCGGGTGACTCTCCAACTCGATCTCAAGCAAACGTTTATACGTTATGTCACAAACCGGACAAATTTTCTCCTCGGATTCACTGTGACAAGCCTACAGCAGCAATAATGCCGGAGCAAGTTTCACGTAATGCATAAGAACAACCATCGTATAATTGGGTCTATGACTTCAGGGTGCGTCGTCATGCACAAGGCACATTAATCTAACCTTGTTTGTCGCACAATGGATAAACTAGTGCCCAAAGGCGGCAGGCCGGTCTTCAGTAGCATGAGCATAATTTCTTCCGCCTAAAGATGTATCTTGAAACGGCTCTCCAGCCGGTTCTGTTTTGCAATTGTATCCCACGCACTCGGCGCACACTTTGCTTTTGCCACCCTTTTACGCCCAACTGATAGGATAGAGAACCCTGCTCCAAACCTAACCTTTATGTTGGACCCACATGGAACAGTTTACAGGAGTGGGCTCGTAAAGTTGGCAGATGTGTCGTCTCGGAGTGCCAAGCACTAATCGAGGAGGTGGTAAGTCTCCAAGTCTATGTCTGTGGATCTGGCTATGTACAACAACAGTCCACCTCAATTCTAACCAGCAGCAGCATTCTGTTGGACAGACGCAGAGAACCTTAGTGGAAAAACGCAAATCTTCAGACCAGATTCATACCACGGTCATGCCACGTTGGAACCATGCGTGGGGGCTCGTGTCTCCATGCGGACATGCCGGAATTGTCAAGCAACACAATCACCTGCGGTCCCAATCTTTTGTGCTGACCAGCCGCCCGTGTGTGCACAGTCTCGGGCAAAGCATACCCCGTTCCGCGCAGTCCCAGCACCACGGCTCTCCGCGTTAACCCAGCCGCTTGTGGAAGGTTCCTGGCAAGAGCAACTCGAATATGTCTCACAAGTTGTCATTGTTTCACACTTACACACACGGACACAAACCCTGCCACGGGCCAACCCATCACTTTGAGGAATGTCCGGCAATCCCCCTACCTTGTTTTTAGGTTACCGGCAAACCCTACCTCATTTTTAGGTTACCTGCCACCGTCCGTGCACCAAGATCTACGTCCCCCTAGATCCCTGCATACTATACCTACCCTATCCAGCATAGTCCCCATCTGCTTCCAACCGTTTTGCTCAGTGCCTCAACGGTTTCGGTAGTCCCAAGTGCTCAATGGTATCTTGCTCTCAAACCGTCTAGCTGTACCAGCCTATCGGCTTGATGGGCTGCCACCCACGGCACAGTATAAAGATGAGATATCATTTGCTATGGGGGGATAGATAGCTAACCCCCGAAAGATGCGCGTGCAGTTTTTTCAACTGTTGTCTCTCATTTCCGTTGCTGTGGCGGATGCCGCGTCTCAATCGCAGAATCCACATGTTCTCGTCGTGACCATCACTGAGTACAATGAGGCTGCTTGCTCGGTGCCTTCAACCAAACTGTTTAACGCTCAAACCCAGACCTGCACAACCAAGATCATTTCTCCCACCCATGGTGGCGAAGGCATTCCAGAGTATACATCCATTGCAAGTGTTGTCGCCAATGTCAATGAAGAGAGTCCCGCAGTCACAGCCCATCCCCAGACTTTATGGTCAAGTGTTGGTATTAACAGCCAAGCGCCAATTCCTTCTGATAATCACGCAGAACCTCTGCCTAACGTCGAAAATATTTTTTCGGGGCAACCCAGCCAAGGCTCACCCATCGTTACTCCAGAACTCCACCCGAGTCACTCCAGTAGCAGACCGGCTCAGATCCTACCTGGTAATGCCATGGACATGGGCGATTCGTCTTCCTCGAGTCCTGATATTCCTGTTACGACTGAGGAAGTGACTACTATTTCAACCTCGCCCCCCACAGCTAGTCTTGCCATCGCACAGACCACGACGGCAGTTGTCTCTGATGGTGATGAGGATGCAGGCAATGGTAATGAAGCAGACAACTTTAATGACGGCGAAGAGGAGCAAGATGATGGTGACCACAATGACGGGAACCAATATGACGGCGACTACGACAACGGCGACAATGACGACAACGACGACGGAGACGAGGACCAGGATACAACAATGTACCTCACAATGTACAAAGACGTTACGCCTACCCGCTATGTCTACGTGAATCCCACCAGCACCGTTGTTAACGAGCTGACTCGGTATCATACCGTTAGCGAGACGACGGGCACGTGGACCGAGGATATCACGAGCTGGTATACGTCAACTCAGTATCTGACCGTCACGGTTGATGGACCACCGCCTTCTCCGACTACTTCTGGAAGATTTGTCACTCATACCACAACTTTTGTGGTGGGCGGAGTCACCATGACAAAGCTGTTTATTGAAGATGGTCAAAAATTCACAGCAGGCTTGTTTCTCAACAGCTCTGTGGGCAATACTGTCAGTGCAACATCGACAACCAGACAAGCTGTTCCTACTCCTGTAATCCCCAATAATGGAACTGGGGTGGTGGAGCCGCTGAATTCGACTGTGGCTGGTGTGGCATCGCTCTCGGCGTCATCGGGCTTTAGTAATCTGTCTGCTCTTGCTGTGCAACCTGGTTCTACCCATTCATCCATCCAGTCTATGGCCACCCAACGACAGCTACCATCACCAGGTCCAAGCTATATCACGCCAACCAACTCTAGTGCTTCTGTTACAGCGAGAGTTGCGGACAATGTCGCCTCAATGTCTCTGCCCTCGAATGTGTCTCGAACCTCGCCTTTGCTTACTTATGCGATCAACTCGAGTTTATCCCTTGTGGAGATTCCATCTAGTGAATTCATCATCTCTGAATCCAGCACAACCCAAGGCACCATTACGCCTGGCCCTTCTTCCACCAGTTCACTAATAACTTCTGATGAGCTGACCACAACCATCTGGATAACGATCACCGTTACAGTTACTATCACCGAGAGTGGACAAGCAACGACGTCGACATATGAGACCGTGGTGTCAGACTTTCAGCAGCTAAGCTCTCTTCAGAGGAAGATTGGTGCTGGCTCAATGACGTACTCTACGGACGATGTTAGCTCATCTCTTTCTGCGATGTTGGCCACTCCGACTCCAGGGGCTTCGCTCTCCTCCCCGGCTGGAAGCATCACTGCATCTTTGTCCTCTGCTGAGTTGACAGATACACAGAGCAGTCTTGCTAACGCTCTATCCTCGCTACCGTCCACATCTCAGCCTAGTTCGTCGGTCTCCGATCTCTCCACGTCTTCTTTGTCATCATCTGCAACGGTGCGTACTACCACAAGGTCAATGTCACTTGCCGAAGAGTCTAGTTCTTCTGTGTCTGCTCAACTCGTATCGACTACTAGCACAGCCAGTTCGTTGATCCACAGCACTACAGATTCTTCAACGTCTTTAGAAATGACCTCGAGCAGCTCTTCGGCTACGTCCTCGCTATCCTCCGCATCTGAACCTACTGCGACGGTCTCCGGTCGCTCTACGTCTACTTTGTCATCATCTGAACCTGCGTCTACCACAAGCTCAATGTCGCTTGCCGAAGAGTCTAGCACTTCTGTGGATGCTTCAAGTACCACTCCTCCTGCAAGTTCTCGCATACAAGAAAATTTGATGGGTAGCTCATCGGTGGCGAGTGAGGAACAGAGGTCTGCGGAATCCAGTGCGACAGCCACATCTATCGGTCAGTCCTCTACTATAGCAGAGTCCACGACGCCCACTGCTTTTCCGTTGAGCTCATTCGCCAGCGTTGCCACCTCCAACTCTACAGGCTCAACTCAATGGAGTACCACGTCGATCTCTGAGATACAGTCAGCGGGCCCTATCATTGGTATTGCCGCGACCCCGGCGACTACCGGAGCTCATGCCTAGATAGACCAGCAACCTGTATCTTAGCTTAGCGCTATTTGGATATCTGTATTTATTTTCTGTTAAATTCTCCAGCTTTTGTCGCGTTTCAAGATACCTGCCTGATACATACTGCATCACGTAGGGGTAACCCCTACCCGATTGGGTGGGTCAGATTAGTGCTAGCTTGAGTGTATCCCAGACAGATGGTGAGCGAAATTTGGCCAATTGCGCGCGCTTGGTCTCTCCAGGAGAGGAACGGTAGTGTTCTTCTCAGAGAGCGTGGCTGGTGCTTGACATCACTCCTCTAGTACCAGGTGGATCGGCCCGTCAAACCTAAACGAGTATTTGGCCACCATGCTGCATCCTCAAACCCTGCATGCCCCCTACGTTATCTGAAGCGAGCTTTGATGACCAGGAGTGGTAAAGCCAGGAGGTGTGTGACCCTTGAGCTATAATATAAGTACAAGTAAGATCGTCCTGTTTGCCGCAGACGTACGTATCACCAACAGTATGGGCAAGCATTTTGATCCGACACGAATTTTTCTTCTGCAGCGCAACAACTCCAAGAAGCTTGTCTTGTAAGTACTCCTATTTGGGTTTGTCTTTTTCGGTTGCAGTTTTCGGTGGTTGCTTTTTGTTTCTTTTCTTTTTTTTTTGGTGTAATGGCGGAACCTCTCAAGGGACCGGGTGAAAAGTGCACAAATGGAGTGTGGGGGTCATGTACAGGGGAAAGGGGTGGCTGAGTGTGAATGGGAGGAAATGGCATGCATGTGAACAACGGCAAGCGAGACACCTGTGGCTGGATCCAGGAGAAAGGTAACTGTCGAACAGGGGTAAAACACCCACCGAGTGTGAATTCTTTCGTTTTCCGTGACTCTGTAACGCGGAGAGAGTCTGTGCGGTGCAAGCAAACGACGGCAGACGATCTAAGGGGTCTTCTTTTCTTCCACGCACGATTTAACATTGTTCGACAGTTACCGTCAGCTCGTTTCAAAGTTCTTGTACCTGTTTCGCAATAGCAGATTGCATAACCCTCCATCCATCCAGCTAGCTAGCCAGCCATCCAGCCAGCCAGCCAAGGTCCCTGCTACTGTCAACTGAATACTCAACTGCCGTGTTCCGTTCGAACCCTCAAGTGAACCATTTCCCCATTTGTACTAGCGTCGTTTCCGAATCGGTTTCCGTCGCAAAACACAGATCTCCATAAACCATTACCACCAAGAGTCAACCACCGGCCGACCACTGTTTTTTCAAACATGCACATACTAATAACCAGTCTCGGCGAAACCGAGAGTGACGATGAGGCGTCGTCGATCTTTGCGGCACCCGACGAGGACTGGCTCCCGAAGGGCACGGCTGCGTTGACAGCTAACGGTCGGGCCCTGGCCAGGACTCCCAATCAGCACCGAATGAACAGCAAGTCCATCATGGCCAACAAAATCTCAAAGAAAATGCACAGACTCACTCTCAATACCAGCGACAGCGGTACCCCTCCATACCGTACTGCCCTTGCTGCCTCCTCTCCGCCCCAGAGCGCTGAGAGCCGCCATAGCTCCCAGCAGTCAATCAGCAGCAACCACAGCAGCTTGACGTCTATGTCATCAGTAGAGTCCCAGCTGTCGTCTTTGACATTTGACACCAAGGAGAATGGAAAGGGCGCTTCGGAGACCCTTTTGGATCCCGATTCATTCGACTTCGACCATCCTGAGGGAGACTGGCTCAATCTCAAGGTCAAGACTGCTCCGGCGCCTAAAAAACTCAATCCCGTTGCTGGTCACTCGCAACCTGGCAAATCCAGCCGGCCGCTGTCGTCAAGAAAACCTGAGTTTGATCTAAACAAGATTAAACTAAGTGGACTAGTTAAGCACAAGTCGTCCAGGAGCAAGGATTTGAAATCTGATGCGACTCTCAAGGTGAAGCTCGACGCTCGCCAGACCCAGTCGGAGAATAAATTGAGCTCGGTTGCAGGCTCTACTGCTCCTTCTAAGGACATCAAGGTGCCCCAGCTTACTGCAAGCAAGTCGACTCAGTGCATCCCCACATACAAAGAGGACCTCTCATACATTGACAAGGCGTCACTTTTGTTTGCCAACCACCCGCTGTTTGACACCCTTCCCAAAACAGACAAGGTCTTTGAGCTCGACAACAAAGTCGCAGAGTTCCGCAAGAAGGCCACAAGCATCAGAGCTGAGCTTGCTGGCATCCAGGAGATCTTGTCCAACAAGGTTGAGTTCTACAAGCTCAGTCCAGACCAGCGGACTCTGGTCAATTCGCGACAGGACGAGCTCCGCAAGTCTTTGGCCCTCGTGGAGAAGCAGCGATATGAGACTGGACTTCAGCTCTCTCGTACTCTACATCAGCAACGTCGCTATGACGGCCAGGATATTTGGGTCCGCAGCAGATGATCTTCCTTTTCTTCTGCTCACATTATTTATCTAACAACATCGCTCTTTGTTTTATCTCGTTATTAGTGGTACATAAATAGGTCAGTACGGTGGTCCATAGTAGAAGCAGTAGTAGTAGGTCGATTTATTCGCGGCCCTTAAGAGACGACGTGAGGGGCAGTACAAAGGGACCCACCAGTCCGACACTCAGGTATATAATTGCCAGACGTTTTTGGCGAGCACTGTGGATTGTGCGTTTTGTGGTGAACATGCGGAGTGAAGGTCTTGAAATGGCTACTAGCATGGCGGCAAGTGATTGATTTAGAAGGGAGACGGGTGTTTTTTTTTGAGGCTGCGATGCCATTTTCTCAAACTCAAGCTCGTTTATATATATTCTAGCACCAACAACAACCCTACTCTGCAGCTTTGATCAGCTCCAGATGAGACGATGTGACCTGACCCGGCAGTACAGAGTGGGTCGCGTGGGCATGCAATTGGGGCCCCTAGTTTTCAAAGCTTTGCGACAGGTACGACGAACAGTGCTCAGCGAAGATTGGGTTTGCGAGGGAGTTGCGCCAGCCTTGCATAAGGGTTAGTATAGATCGGACTGACTTTGAGTGCAGATGGAACCACTAAACCTGTTGGAGCCAAAAAAGGGAATAAACTTTGACGCGTTCTGTAACGTGGCAGTGCACACCAATCTGTCGCGGATAAACAATGAGCCATTAGTGGTGGTCTGCCATCCAAGCTGTCATGGACTTGTTTTATGCCTTCATCGTTGGAATTCCCCTGGTTTTCTGTCCCCACGCAGTTCCTCGCCCTGACACATCCTGCGTGGTCACTGGTACGGCGTCAATGCTCCACCGGCACGTGGCTAGCAAAAGTAAATAAACGCGCGCAAACGAATAGCTAAAATAAGCTAAAGCGGGGTGAGGTGACTTGTAAAGTGACCTTTACAGGGGATATTCGGCCCCTTGCTTATAGTACTGAGTGTGTCTCAGTAGAAGATCACGCTTTGATCTCTACATTGGCAGATACGACAGTCACACAATTGCAGACCCGCCTCGTCTACTCAGATAACCAATTACCTTACTGTCGATAAAATGAGACCACACGGTGGGCAATGGGCTATCGGTCCATTCGGCTATAGAAAACAAGCGTAATTGCCGATCTTCTTGTATATTCTACTGGATCATGCCCAGCTTTTTGTTGTATTCTGTCACATCGGTCCTAGCTTGAGATATTGAAATACAGCTGGATACGATATTTCTTATGAAGTACATATTTGGCTGATATTCGCTATTTGCCACTATTGTAGGCTTTGCTTGCAAGGAACTGCGCTCGCTTATCGGGGAGGGCAACCCTGACTTTGACAACTCCGGGGTGATATTGGTTGAAGTACGTTACCAGGTCATACACCTTGAGGATTTGGTGTATATTGGCAACAATCTTTCTCTTGTGGTTTCTGAGGTTTCTTGCCCGCCATAAGCTAACAAACCCCATGAAATCGTGGTACAGCCCAAAACCCACATTAATAGTCAGTTTTGGCACATCTCCAGTAGATGTGGCACAGATACCCACATGCCGCTCCAAAGCTCGAGCGACACCCTCCAGTTTGCTGTGTTGAAAAGGTGCTTGTAGAGACCAACTTGTTCCACAAAAGTTCAGCTCCTCATGGTCCTCGTAAAAGACTCCCCAAGCCACAGAGCTCCCCGGCGATCCTGCCACTCCCACATGTACGACGTAGTTGTCAATCTTCTTGACTTGAGGAACCTGTTTGGGTTCAGTCTCACAAATGCTGGAACTTCGTCTCGATGGCGCCAGTGACACGGTCTCACAATCACTACCGCCCCATGACAATGCCTCGTAAGAGTCCATCCACGAGGTGCAGCTAAACGATATGCAGTCGCTCAAATCGCTTAGGACAACAAGGTCACTTGAATCGCTAAGCACAGCAATTTCGTCCGTGTTGCTATCTGAATCGCTATCGGGGCCGCTAAGCAGAGCATCATCATCCGAGTTGCTTAGCGCATCGGCGTTGGAAGTTGTTTCGTCACAGACTCTCTCGAGACAAACCATTGTGATTAAGGGATATACAAGAAAAGCCCCGTTAAATATAGGCTACCTCCAGGTGTTTGATCCAACATGATTCTTCCATCAATGTAAGTCGTCCTTGGCGCTGCCCCATCCGACGATGCAGGCGTTCGAAGTTTATCATGTCAAACGATATTAATTTGTTAGTCATTATGCCAAAGGGTGACCGGTTCTAAACCATCCTTCCGGGCGCGAGAGAGTGACATTGTCACACATCGTCCGGGCTCGCATGGTGCGTATGCGATCTATCATCCATCCCGAGACGTACCTCACATCAGGTTTGGCTGATTTTTGCCAGGTGTAGTATGATGTTCCCACAGATATTTCTGGTGATACACGACACTCGGGCTCCGGTCCTGATTTGAAACTCCAATTCATGCAATTCCCGTGATCCAAGCACGCCTGTTTACATGCGTCAGGGCCGGCATAAGGCTTTGTAGAGTTCGCAGTGCCGTCCTTATTCTCTGTTATGCTGTAAAGAGTACCGCTCAGCCTAGCATTCCAATCAGGAATAACGTCGAGAATATAAGGTAGGACAAAGTCCACGTAGTAGTCGGCAAAAGTAATAGGCTGGTTTGGGATACGGACTCGTCGCTCTTGTTCATATTTAGTCCAAATCTCAATGTCGCTAGGTCTCATGTGATGGAAGGAGACGATTGGGTCGCACCACTGCTCCTCTCGAAACTTGACATCGTTGATTGAGTGTTCAAGAAAGCCAGGATTATGTGTAACGTCGACTCCGAGCTCTTCTTTCAGGAAAATTGCCACCATGTCGTCTCCTCCGACCTCCTCAATCGTCTGCGTTTCGTAATGTAGCAGTGTATGCCTCTTACTGTACGCTTCCTGCATTGTTTTTCGCGATATGACGACCCCGGCCCCTCCTTGCGCAAAAAAATACTGATTCTGGGTGACACTATGATACCATTCGCGCCTGCCGAGATAGAGGTGCTCATTGGGATTATATTTGGCCAAAAGCTTTTTCAGGTTGTCTGCAATAAAGTGTGTGTCGCTGTCCATGAAGACATACCAATCTAGGTTTGGGTTCTGCTCGTAGCCATGCATGATCATGGGTAGGTTTTTGAATTTATCCAATGACCAACCATTGATGCGATTGTAGGGACCAGCCATTAGAATCTCTAGTGGCACTTCTGTCTCGTCCCAGTTGGAATGTACATCTTTGAGTAACTTTTGTTTCTTGTACATGAGGAAAAAGTCACTCGAGAGTGTTTGTTGGCTAATGTTTTTGAGAATGTCGTGGACTTCTAGACCAGCAATAGACCCAGCATGGTCAGAGTAAAGGGCAAAATGAGGAAACCGAGTGAGCGTTGTCACCAGGTGTATTGGTAGTTGGTCCCACATTATCGATGCGCCGGTCTTGATCATAAGCATCACATTGGAGAGAGGGTCTTTTGAGCCTATTTGAGGGTGCTGGTTGATCTGAATCCCATTTGGTTTGTCCTTCTTGCCTGGAGTTGCGGTCGCTTTGGGTTGACCGCCCAAGTTAGGGGGCCCAACCTCTATTGTCCCATGGGCCGCTGGTGAGCTAAGTATATACAAAAACCCACAGAAGGTAGCAAAAAAGACAAAGAGTGAACCAAGGCGGCGGGCTCGCGTCGCAAGCATGACACTGTTATCCCGAAGATGAACGCACCAAACGTTTCGTCGATGTTAGCCGCGTGCAAGCACCATGGCCCTTGCGTGCTGACTCATCATGGTCATGACATTTAGCCTCTAGGGGGAAAAAAGAGAAGCAGACAGACGCAACATGAATGATCCTGTCAAGGGCTTGATACAGAGTCTACTTATCCCATCTCTCGAAGAGACTGCTCACACGTTAGAGAAGTTGAGCGAGTCTCAGCATACACTACTACACCAATTGAACACCGTACAAGCCGCCCTCGACGAGCTGGCCACGGTTGAGTACAATGTAGACAGGAAAACATTGCTGGCTGATGTTTCTGCCACCAAATCCAAGCTGCACCGCATTGCAGCACTACTCAGCTCTGTGCAAACACGTTTAGCCAAGGTACAACAAGCCCATGCAATCTCGCCAACAGACCCTGGATCTGCTGTGTCCAATGAGAGCTGCTGACGCGGGCAATACCTTACAAGTTACGCGTTGCCTCAATAAATAGGAGCGAGTGGCCCTCTTTACCGCCGGCTCAGCTTCTGTTTGTGGCTTTGATTTGAGCGGGGCCCGAGTCAACTTACCCTGCTTAAACCTTACCCGCCAGAGGGATATAACCTGGCTGTCTCGGCGCTCCCAACATCTTCATTTCAACATCTCACGTGAGAACACGCCATTTGGCCACAACTTGACGACATTGCGATACCTGCAGCTTTTACCCCACAGACCTCTCTAGATTCGGAATCCAGTAAACATGGTCGCCCCGCCGCTTTATAACACCCCTATCGACCACACTACTGTGCCGGAGCCAGACTCGAACACTGCGTTTGATGCCTCTTCATTTGCGCTGTCCAATAACCCCCTAAAGGAGACGAGCCACTCATGCGCCGCAGTCGGCGCATGTGACGGCCAATCGGAATGCTCCCAGCCACGGTACAACCCTCAAGCGCCACACGCGCCACACTGGGTGGACCCTAGCCACACTTCTGGTTCGAGTGATGATGATGAAGCAGTTGTGGCGCTCGAGGCACCCGTCAGCCTCGACAAGTTTGAGCAGCTTGTCGATGAGATCAAGCAGGTGCTTGGTCCCACCAAGGGCATTGATGACATTGATGTCGATCATCTCATGGAAATTATGAGACAGTACGATCCCACCGCCAATGAGGCTGAGTGGAACAAGTATGCTCTCAATGATCCCTCTAGAAATTATACGCGTAACGGCGTGGATGACATCAACAACAAGGCCAATCTTCTCATTCTTGTGTGGAACCCTCAGCGTGGCTCGATGATTCACGACCACGCCAATGCTCACTGTATGGTCAAGCTTCTCAAGGGTCAGCTTCGTGAGACTCTCTACGAATGGCCCCGCAGCGACCACGAGGAGCTTATTGAGAAGAAGGTTACTGATGTCGGCGTTGGCCAGGTCACGTATATGTGTGACAATATTGGACTTCACCGCATGTACAACCCTCATGAGTCTGAGGTGGCTGTGTCCATGCACCTGTACACACCTCCTTACGCTGCTAAGTTTGGCTGCCATATTTATGACAAGGAGTCTGGCAAGAGCCACAAGGTCGACATGTCGACGCTCTACAGCAACAAGGGTGTTCGCTGCAGCAAGCGCGGCGACACTTGCTGACCGATAGAACTATTTATGATCTAACTTCTGAATACATTAGCGCAACTTGTTTTTGATTCTGGTGTAATATAATATCATTACTTCATTAGTATTTTTAGCTATCGTATCTGCACTGCGCAGTATGCATCCTGCAGCGCAACCACCTGGTACTCTCCCTGGGCACTGGCCAGCACAGTGTACTCCCAGTCGTACACGTCTGTGACGTAGTGCGACTCGACAGCCTCGGAACGGCCGCCGTTAATCTCGCTTCGCGTATATGTAAATGCAAATGGCGGGGCTCCCTTGAACTTGAACTGCAGCTCTGTTTGGTCTCCCTCATGTATATCGTACCTGTCACCAAGACCAGACACAGATGGAAGCTCGTGCACAATGACGGGCTCCAGGTCACGTAGCGACGAGATGCAGTTGGAAGATTTGTCAGTGATACTAACAAATGTCAGGTTGCCGGGTGTTGTGGCTGTCCGAGTAAATGGAGACGTTGTAACAACCTTCTGCCTCTTGCCGTTGAACTCATAAACCACCTCGAATGGGGGCACACCATCGAGGTTAAATGCAAGCTTCTCGCCCACGCAATAATGGCTCCTTCCGGCCACCTTGCTAAGTGTAGGAGCGTCGTACACCACCATTGTGACAGTCATATCGAGGGCAGTAGTTTCCAGGCTCTGCTCGCAGCCGGTAGAGTCGGTGATCTTTAGGAGACTCAGTGTGTGCCTGCCTAGCGTCAAGTTCTTAAAGACTTTCCGGATATTGGTAACTCTGTTCCCGTTGAGATCAGACTTTTCTATCCTGATTGTCTGCAGCTTTTTATCGCCTGATCCCTCGTTGCGGATGCTGACAGTCAGGTCAAATGGTGCTTGTCCCGTAAGTTGTATGGGAATGCCTTGGAACGACTCTTCGTCGAGATTTGAGTTGGTGCACGTTGTAAACTGTCGGTTGCGGCCCACAATCTTGGCACTTGGACGCCCGTTGACAGTTTGTCGCACAAACACCTCGTTGTTGTGGCCGTGCGATCCGCGTTCCATGGGGTAGTATCCATCCGCTATACCCAGCACCTTGTAAAAGTATGATCCAGGAACTGAGGTGTCCATGCGCAGAGCTCCATGGTTCGCAGCGATATGCATCTTATGTTTCCTGCTACCCTGAGGTCCTCGTACCTCGTACTCCACCTCAAATGGAGCCGCTCCTTGCAGGTACAAATCAACCGAGTCCGAAACACCCTGACACACAGCTGGACGCTCATGAACAGAGTCTCCTTCACCCAGCGAGATAGACGGGCGCGGAATCCAATCCACAGTGAAGGTATCTTGGCCAGGATTCACGTTACCTGGGCAGAGCGCGTCTCGCACAGAAACAAGCTTGTATATACCGCGACCATTCACTCTGAGAGCATCACCATTGGGATGATGAACCTTGGAGCTGGACCTCTGTGTCTGCCCATTTGTGTCAATGTACTCAAACTCCACAGTCCATGGGGCTTCGCCACTGAGCTTGAGTGGTAAGCCGACAGAGCCGCGCTCAAGAATGTCCACCTTAAGCTTGTTGTCCACCTTGGCAAATCCGACGGTCGGCCGCTGGCGACGAACCTCTACCTGAGCATTGTCCTCGTGCAACGCAGTCTTACACTTACGGTTGTCCTGGATCGACACCAAAGATACAGTGTACCGTCCACCTTCATCGAGATTGGGTGTCTCGATTTCGAATCGGTCAAGCGATTGGATACCCTTGGCAAACACTTGCTTGCGCTGTCCACGGGGGTCGACAATCTCGTATTCCAAATCCAGTGGTGGGAGTCCCTGTAGAGCAACGCTAAACGCGGCCCGTTCTCCCGAGCAGATCCGTTTCATGGATTGTCCCGAAAAGGTTGCGCGTGCCTTGACATGCACCGCTTGCTGCATGTGGAAATCAATAGGCAGGTCACGATACAGACTGTCGCTCAACTGGACAAACTCGTACGTATACGTACCCGTTCTGGACGGATGAAACTCGATCCGGTCGCGAGACTTGCTTGTCTTGAACTGGCGCATGACCTTTTGACCATTCTCTGTAATGTAGTAGTTGAGCAAAAATGGCGGCGTTCCCGTCAACGTCACGTTGGCAAACGCTCCAGTGGCGCCCACACACCTATCGCTTGACTCCTCGAATGCAATATTCACGCTGGGCTCCGGGGGAGCGTAGACGAGACACGCGCTGGGCTCCAGTACATTGCCATCGCAGAACTGACCAGCAACACTCTTGATGCTATATATGCCAGGAGTGTTGACGGTGAAGCTGTCGCCCTCCACCACAAATTGCTGTCCGTCGGTATCTCTTTCCACAACCACCCTCTTGGCGCCATTACCGCTTCTCAACAGCCTGAGGGTTGCTTGGCCGCCTTTAGCAAACTTAAGAGGGTTGAGCGAATCGCAGTTAGCAAAGTTCACGGCTGGCGGAGAATGTACGTTGAACTGGTGCTTAACAATCAATCCTCGCTCTTGTGTGCTGCTGCTGTCGCCATACAACACACTGTTGCCAAGGCTATCGGTGACCGAGTCCACTTCGTATCCCCAGGTTCCCGTTGTGGACACCATGGCATCAGCTGCCAACTCCATGGACTGTACACGAGCCCACATGAGCGATTTGGGGTCTTTGGAGAACTTGTCGGGCTGAATGCTGTCAATAGTGAACGGCGTGATTCTGCCATTTACCACCCGGTGGTATTTGACGCTCAACGGAGGAGTGCCAGCAACAACAATCCCTGGGATCTTAATGTCGCCTATGCAGCTATCAGGCTGATTAGTATTGGCGGTGAGGTTGAAATACGCCTTGGGACATGTCACTACTAGTGCTTCTGACTTGAGAACACGCACTTGCATCTTCGACACGTCCACCACTTGCCTAAGCTTGTAAAGACCCGGCAGGTAGACTGGCAGGTTCAGATGGTGACCCTGTGCTTTGTCTTCTGATTTTTTGTGAACAGTCATGCGCTTTATGTCTGCCTTTGTGTAGTTGAGCAGGTTGGTGTTACCATCAAAGTCGGTTCGGATGATCTGAAGGAAGACGGGATCGGTTCCGTTGAGGTAGATGGGTAGAGTGACGTTTCCAACGTCTATGCAGAATGGCAATCCAGATGGGTTGATCAAGGACGTGCTTTCTGGAAGAATGTTGACCACGTATCTTGCCGACAAATGACTCTTAGCGTCGATGTCTCTATCTCTAGACCGGATTTTCGTTCCGGTGATGGATAACTCGCTGCTGAAAAAGGCGCGCCATCCAGCGACGATAAACGCCCATGAAAAATAGTGCGACGTTATAAGTAGATCAAACGACCAGAATAAAAGCATTCCCATTAGTGTTGCAGATTTGCTGAATGTCAGCCATGGAATGCGAAATATAGGCAGCGCCCACAGAGCAAAAGCGTCGACGAGCAAAAACTTGAGCGTTGTGTCGAAAGATACCGTAGTTTCTGAAGAGAGAATAACATTCTGGATCTTCCATGCGAATAGAGCCACAAAGACCCCCACGGCCAACGTCCTCTGTTTACCTTCGTCCAGCACCGACTCTGGAACCAACGGCCGGCAGGTCACGGCCATCACGCCGCGAGACCCATTGACCACCAGTCGCTTTGGCGAGTCTCCGTTGCTTTCATTGCCGCCGGCACCATTCCAAGGCTTTGCTGATTTTCTCAGTATAGACCCGGGATTCGGCTCGGTCATGAGTCGAGATGAGAAAACAATCTAAGGTTACGCGTCGCAGCACCTCAAATTTGTGCAGGCAAGAAGGCAGGCAGCCAGATAGTCAAGTTTTTATATAAATCAATTTATTTTAGTCTATTTGTTTATTTGGAACCAAACACACGCTCAACGTCGGCAATGGCCTGCTTGAGAACGGCGTCCTGGAACTTCTTGGTGCCAACCTCCTTCTCAATCTTGGAGATGAGCGACTGCGCCAGCTCAACCTGCTGCTGCTGTCTGACCTGGCTCTCGTATCTGACCCACGAGTCAAGCACAGCCTTAGCCTCAGCGGCAAGATCAGCCTGCTGCTTCATCTCAAAGGCCTTGGCCTCAAGAGCAACAGTCTCCTTGGACACAGTAAAAAGGTCCTTGGTGGTCTGGACAACATCCTTGAGCTGGTTGACAGACTCGATACGCTCCTTCACAGCACTGACGTGGTTGGTACGGGCCTGGTCGAGCACTCCTTTGATGGTGTTGATGTGTCCATCAGCCCAGTCCTTGTAGGCGGGGGCCGCAGTCTTGGACACAACGAGTAGGAACACACCAAACACAACGGCGAGACACGTCTCGGCATTGACGACGTACAGCGAGTTGGCAATGGCGTACACAGTCGCAGCGGTTCCAGTGGCAAGGATTCCGGTCTTGGACATGAGGCTAGTGCCGGGCAGAGCATCGATAATGGCGGCGGCCTTGGACTTGGGATCCTGGGTGGCGTATGTGCGGGCAAGAAGAGCGGTTCTGCTGCTCACTCCAAGCATGGGTCGCGCAGCCATGCTGCTGGCTCGGACAGCTGATCGGGCGCCGATTCGGAGACTCATGGTTGACTGGATATGATTTTGAGTGCGGAGACTTTTCAGCGAATAGGAGTGCGAGGGCAAGGTTACCACTCACAACACTATGTGTCCCTGTATATGTGCCGGCGGGTAACTGATCACGTGCCACATCATGTGATTACTTCTACTTATATGAAAGATCGTTGCATCTTTGGCCCCTTTTGAACGGTTTGTCTATACGCTATGCATTAGTTCTCTAGTAGGACCACTCAGTAGCCTAAGTTTGACGTTTGGATTACTTTTTCCACTTGAAAACCTCCTCGATTCTGTCCTCCACTGCCGTCTCCAGAAAAGAAAACGCATGGGTGCAGTGCTTGACTCCTTCGTCAAGGCATTTCATCACCTGGTCTTCAGTAAACTCTCCAGTGCTTTCGCACAAAATTATCCGGTGTGGTGCATTGTTCTGGAACTCATAGGCTACAACATGCGTGGACTGAGAGTTTCCAAGCTGGTACTCGGAGGGATCGACCACAATGCTGCCCTCGACGACTGCCATGGCACATGCCACTGGTATTCCTCGCAAAGGAATACCTGCGTCAATAAGTGCAACCGATGCAGCGTTGATGCCTGCAGCTAGCTCCTTGACGTTGCATGTTGTAGGCTCGCCTGTCTCCAACGCCTGCACAACAATCTGTATGAGGGTACGAGGATGTGCTTCTCGCATAATGCATGGGCTGATTGCCGAGTAGATGCGGTTTTCTATCAGTGTTTCTCTGGTTGTTGAGACTCCGTTGACTGGCCTCACCACTAGCTCCAGCGTGCATCGGTTGGGCTGCTCGTCCTTGTGTTTAACCTCCAGCGGTCCAGACACTGAGCAGATCATCTTGGTGTGCCCACTGTTCCATTGTGCCGATCCATCGACACTATCCAGGGTGCCGACTGCTACATGTATTTCGTCCATTGAATTTTTCACCTCGTTGAGGTGCTAATGCAGAAGCAACTTTGTCAATGGGACTGATAATTTTTTGAGGGACATAAGGGCAGTATAGAGAATAATGAATTTCTCCATGCGCCATGCTACGCTACCACTTTTCACAAAAATGTCAAGGCTCATCTCTTCATTTTTTAACTTCCATGATACAATTTCTACAGCCATCAGGTTGTCCCAGGTACTCTGATGAAGTTATCAAAGATAAGGTTTCATGGGGCCGGGTTGCCATCTTACAAATTGCGACCTCGAATTCGCCATAGCATAATTGGTCAAGCTTTCAGGGAATGCTTTCAAGACACCCCACTAGTTGATAAACACTTGTAGCATATTGTGTTCCGTCACTCCTTCCGAAGAAATGGTATGCCAAAATTGACGATTGACAACATTAGCGCACCAGCAAGTAGGACATGTCATTAGTTCGAGTTTGTCTGCACTACCCAGGATTGAGCGTTGACAAAGGCTGGATCAGCTTCAAGGACTGTTTGAGCGGTTGTGCCTGGGCATGACTCCTTTCTCTCAACTAAGGCTTGTTGCCGCTAAATGGCTTGCTT